>KN882416.1:102644-114322 GCA_000934455.1 Apostichopus parvimensis | reverse complement strand
GGAATTACTGAACTTAAACTACAAAGACTATCACATTTTAAGATTTAAAATAACTCCCTTCCCAGATTCAAATTCTTTAATAAGAATGATAAGTGATTAGGTAACCTTAATGTCACCCATTGATAAACTAACATACAAACATACACATGTACATACACACATACACCCATACACACAAACACACAAGTGTAAAGACTGTTGTCTTTGCTGATGGTCAATCTACACCTTATATCAAGTTCAATGGAGTGTCATGTACTTGGAAAAAAATGATTGGTCAAGTAAAATGTAACCATTGAGAAGGTTACGTTTTCTTCGGTAATGCTTCGTGGGTGCATTTTATGAATATGAAATTCAGTTACTGCAGTCGTTGTGAGACAACTTAAGCAAGACAATCAATTGTTGACAGTCATGAGCATACCAGCAAATGGAGAATAAATTACCTGGTATCACCAGCCAATATGCTACGCAACTTGATAGTCAAATTGCAACACAATCCAAAGATGTATAGCAGTGTTTGTAAACTTTGTATGCAGAACCCTTTTGCCATTTCAGTGTCTTTAGTTAAAAAACATATGCCACATGATGTGAAGACTACTACATCAGTCCTTGTCTGCCAGACAATAAACCACAGAAGAAATGGTTCCCAGAGTTACAAGTTGTATCACAAACACTGGGACGAGAGAAACCGCCCCCCCCCCCAAAAAAAAAATCCGGCCACTCCACAGAACGAAAACTTTGCACCTAATCTGAACTTGAATCTTTGCATAAATAATTGACATTTTTGTTTTGTTTTTAAAAATCATTTGTAGTTTTAATTATACTCAAAAAATAGTAGCTGAACATTCACAAAATGTGCACAAAATTGGCAGCTGTAGCCTATTACGTGAGAGTGCATGTGATATTTCTTGTTGACATTCAGGTCAGTCGGCTACAGAATGAGATCGACAAATGTCGGAAAGATTACCTGTTCATCAAGATGACAGCCGAGGAGGAGGTCATCCTTCTAAGGCAGCAGGTGGTCGCTCTGAGGGGCGCTCTGTCTGAATCGGAACGAGAGAGGGAAAGCACATCGAACCTTTTGGAGAAGGAGGTACCATTATCTACCCTTAAAAATAATTATCATTGTCCTTTTGAGAGGATATATATTTAAAAGTTCTGTTTTAATGCCATATGAGTTGTTTTACAGCATATTAAAAATGCTGATGCTTTAATAAAATTAGCAGCCATTTTGGTACATTTATTTCAATGACAAGTCTTCTCATTTTGATACATTTATTTCAATGACAAGTCTTCTCATTTTGATGCATTTATTTCAATGACAAGTCTTCCTTTTTTTCTCTTAATTTATCATTGAATGGAGAACAAAAGCCCGTCATCATCATTGGTCTACATGACAGAGATAATTGTCACGACCTGCTTTCTCGAAGAGTGACAAGAAAGTTTTAGTCCGTTTAGGAACTTTTAGAAGGTTTACTGCTCTTTCACACACAAGGCTGAAGGCTTGATCAAGTCTAAATATGACATCACCAAGCCACCATGGTCTTAAATCTTTAACAATTTTAATTTATTTATTGCAGTATTTATTTTCTGAAAGATGGGTTTTGTAAATGCTGAAATGTAAATGAATTGAGGCTCTTGACAAGATCTAATGATGGCATTTGGTTCCAATGTCAACATTTTACCTTGAAAACATGAAAAGAGAAAAACAGCAAAAAGTCATAGTTTTCAGATCTTAGTGACACTATGACGTTGCAGGTTTACAAAATGACAGCCTTCAACTTTGGATATCTCTCAAACGGAGCAGTATTTTTCGTAGCTTGTGGGTAAGCTGTCCATCACAAAGATATCTGTCGTTTAAGCTAAAGATAATGGTTGGGTGTGTGTGTCCTTTGAACTTTATTTACATTCAGCCATTTTGTGTCCAAAATGTTCTTTTAGAGATGATGTATAATGTGTCGGTCTTGTTTGCCCCGCTTCAGTTTCGGATCAAAACAGACAGGAAACACAGAGAGGATCAAGAAGCTTATAATGCTCGGCAGATGGAGCTAGCCAGAGCGGATAATCTTCAAAAAATGGTGAGAAATGAAATGACATTATTGGCCTATTTTTTTGTTTTTTGTTTTTGTTTATTGTAGTTTTGACTTTTAAAGAAATCCTTCCAAAAAGACCACTGCTAACTTGAGGTTGACCATGTTTTAAAGCGAAAATGTCTCAATTCAGGGTTCTAACTTCAGAGTTCCTAAATGCGTCTGTTTTTTAGTTGTCATTTAGCCTTTGAAGAAGATCCTGCTAGGATCGAAACGTCAGGCCAACTTACTTTTACACATTCTATTACACAGGCTCTCTAGTAGATAAGCAGTTTGCTAACAGTTTTATTTTATTTTGTTGTTCAGTTGGAAGACATCGACGACAAAGAAGTGAGGATACAGATCATGTCGGATGATCTCCAGCGTACCACACACCTGCACCATACTGCCCAAGAGAAGAATCGTAGAGAGTTCACTCACGTGAAACAGAGGCTACACCACGAGAGAAATCTCAAGCTGGACGCCTTTCAGAGAGTAGACGAATTGCAGACCCAAGTCTACGACTACGAGGCAGCCGTGTCCAGCATGTCCAGACCGTTCACATCAATGAGTAAGGGAAGCCTGTCCGCCATTTTTGTTCCATGTGTCTATATATTTGTGGGGTGATTCTTAGTTAGAGTCGAGTTGAAAGTGCAGTACGGCCTAACGTTTTGATAGTCCTTGGAATGAGAGTGGGGTGTTGGGATGGTTGTCTAGAAGCATTCCTCATTCTCCAGCTGTGACCGGTCTGAAATTTTTGGAAAATGAAATGTGTGAGGGAGGGTAAAGGGAACGAGAGGGGCTGTCAGCAGAGGATAGGGGAGCATAGCAGGGGTGAGTAGAGAGGGGAGGGGGAGGAGAGTGGAATAGAGAGAAGGGCGGGGGGGAGGGGAGATATAAGGGTGAAGATGGGGATACGGGTTGTTCATAGAATGCATGTTGTAAAGTTCACATTTTAACAGTAGATGCAATTTGAGCATTATTTCTTTAATGATAAATAAATACTACACAAAACAAAATCATAGCCAACAGATAATTTTGATCGCTTTTTTCCTCACAAACAGGCCTGTTTTCATCAGGAAAGCTTCCTCGTAAGTCGAACACAGCATCTATCATTGGGTTACACAATCTATCCCTCAAATATGGACTTTTCACTCTCACCTGTTAACACTCTGATTTTTAATACATTCTTGTTGTAAGAAATCAACCAAATAATTTAGTGACTTGAAATTTGCTTCAAAAAAATATCTACTTCCATGTTATCAATCATTTAACACCTCAAACAATAGCTGCTTTTAACATCAGATCTATCGAAGCAGAATAATTTGAATTTGTTGTTCTTTTCTTGGTTATTTGACACGGAGACTTAAGAGAGTTCATGAATTTCTTATATTGGAATAATAGTTAAGAAAAAAAAAATCAGAACTTGTCTCAATTTCTATTCTGGTTTAAATTTTGCAACAATAATTTTGTGTGAATTGAATCCTGCCTTTCTAGGTCAGAATTATGTCTCAAGTAGAGGATGAAAACAAAAGATTTCATATTTGATTTACTCGTTCAACTAGCTCTGTCCTCCTAAAGAGACTTCAAGAACATGTTATAAGAATAATTCAGTTTATGGGTCATTCCATTAAATAAGTGGGGTCCAGTTTGGTGACAATTGTGTCTAAGTAAATGACAAAAACAAAAGATTTCATTTTTGATTTAATTGTTCAACCAACTCTTTCCTCCTAAAGCGACTTTCAAGAACGTGTTATAAGAATAATTCAGTTTATGAGTCATTCCATTAAATATATGGGGTCCAACTCGTGACATTCTTGGGTTACACACAGAACCAACTTGGTTTGCCGTTTGTAAATAACCATCCCACAAGTTTGTGATAAGTGGTTAGCTTGTCTACATTGACGTTATCTCACATGTGTATTCTTTGCCTTGTTACATTGTAGTCGAAGGTTTCATATATCCGTCTGTTTGCAGTACAGTAGCAAACCTACAAAAGAAAAATGTCACAAGCTAAAGTTGGATACCTAATTTATGGAATGACTTGTTTGTTGGTCCTTACATGATTGGTATACAACCTATCATACCATCATGCACCCTTTCAAATTTATCAACATTTCCTTGCATTTTAACAGTCGTTAACGTCTACTTCATAGTTTTCTTTAACACCAGTTCATGCTTTTACTGCTGTTATAATAACCCCTTAGCCTTGATATCTAAGCATATCCAGTGTTTATCATGAAATTCCTTCTTAGAACTGATTCCTGCTGAAATTGTTCCGTGGAAAAACACTCTTTAATGTGGTTAAGTGAAGAGATGTTGAGGAACACTAAAGTGTACCTATCTGAACACATTGTACCTAACTGACTAGTTCTCGCTAAGTTTTTTTGTGATATAGGAAGAGGAATGTAGTGACAAGTATAGTAACAAGTATATAGTCACAAGTATATAGTAACAAGTATAATGGTAAGTATATAGTAAAAACTATCAAGTGTATAATAAGCTTTTAGTAACAAATATAAGGTTGCAACTAACAATTATGTATTTAGATACACCTATAGAGTAGGTACTTATTTAGTAACAAGTATATGGTAAGGATATAGTAACAACTAACAAGTATGCAGTAAGTATTTAGTAACAAGCATATTTTAAGAATTTAGTAACAAGTATATTGTAAGTATTTAGTAACAATTATATTGTAGGTATTTAGTAACAAGTATATTGTAAGTATTTAGTAACAGGTATATTGTAGGTATTTAGTAACAAGTATATTGTAAGTATTTAGTAAAAAGTTTATGGTAAGGATATAGTAACAACTAACAAGGATGCAGTAAGTATAACAAGTATGTTGTATTTAGTAACAAGTACATTGTACGTATTTAGTATCAGGTATATTGTACGCATTTAGTATCAAGTATATTGTAAGTATTTAGTAGCAAGTATTTTGTAACAAGTATATTGTATTTATTAACAAGTTTATTGTAGGAATTTAGTAACAAGTATATAGTAGGTACTTTGTAACAAGAATATTGTAAGTATTTAGTAACAAGTATATTGTAAGTATTTAGTAACAAGTATATTGTATTAAGTAACAGGTATATAGTAGGTATTTAGTAACAAGCAAATAGTAACAGTGATCAAATGTTAACAAGTATATATTAGTTACGTCGTGACATATTTAAGAGCACGCTCACTCGTAACCTGGACTAATTGCCATTTAATATCAACTAAGAGTTAAGGTATCTGCCTTGTCAACTAAATCAATAAACTAACCCACATTCATCCTAACCTTTATATCTGAACACTACACCACTGTGTCGATTAATTAAGCTTGTAATATCTAACATATCTCTTTTATCATACTACTTACATGCATGAAACATATTAAAGAGAAAACCCCTATTGCCATGGTTCTCTTTGCTAACCTTTATGTTACCGATTGGAATGAATGGCATGTGAGCCATTTACCAAGAAAAGTTTTGTCTTCTCACAACAGAATAGGGAGAAGTAATTCTTACTGTGTATGTGGCTTTTGAATTTGTTTTTACTGTATATGATGGTAATTTGCTTTTACTGTTTATATGGTGGGTTTTTTCATCAGCAAATTATCACAAAGTCATTCCTACCTAGTTTAAAACAAAGAATGTCGACTCATCTCCTAATGGTTATTTCTGCTATTTTTCCACCCAAATTAGCATTTACATGCAGAATCTTTTATTTAATGAAGAAATGTGTACTCTCTTTACATCCAAACTCCCCTCACCGCCCCGTCCCCCCCCCCTCATCATAAAGCAACTTTATCTGTATGAATGAAGGATCATGGGGCAATGTTGTTCTTATCATGAAATGATGAGGTCATAAGAAAAGTGCCTTGGAGAACTTTGTACTAACTAATCAGTGATTTTGGTTGGATGTAAGCAATGAAGCAAAATTTCAGTTCCAAAGAATTTTTATTCGCCTCCCAAATGTCAGGTCGCACTCATAAATAGAAAATCTCCTTCACACCCTTTTCAATCTCAGTATAAAATGATACTTGTTGTCATGAAGTGTCATGAAGTTTCGGCATAGTTACAAGAAAAATGATTGTTTCTTACGTCGTGGCAGGTGGCTTTTTCTTTTCATTCAATCACTGCCTTATATACCAAAGATGTATTTTTTTTCGAAATCCAGCCATGCGGTCTCGTGCCAGCACATCTATGGACAAATCTGCTAAGAGTAGGGCGTCGACTTCCCGAGATACACCAAGCAGCACACCCTGGCCGCCGGGGACCAGTTTCCCTCCAAATTATCTTCAAAGGTCATTGACCCCTGACCCAAGGATGGTGTATCAACCAGGTGAAGATAGGTCAGAGAGAATGACCCTTCGTCCCAAAACAGTAAGTTACAATCCACGAATGTCACCACTTTACAAGGGTCATCAGTATTAAATATGCTACAAAATATGCTACAAATTCAAATAATTGTCAGTCATTCTGAAGTTTGGAGAAGCCTTCTAGCCTGTCACCCTCAGAGATTTTGTGGTATACAATTATCCATTTGAACCCTCAACTTTATGAGTAATTAGAACTTCCAGGGAAGTTATTGAGGTTACATGAATCCATAAATGCCCTTTTTTATTCATTTTTCTTCTTCAACAATTGATTTGCAAAGTGAATACGGTCATGACAGTCACTCGGTCCATTTCTGTTTAATTTGCTCTCATACCAAATCTTCAAATCGGGATTACTTATAAAGGAAAGGCCAGTTTTCTCTAATGATGAAATATTTTCCTGTTTTTAAATCTCTTCTTTTAATTTTAATAGGTTGGAAGCAGATTAAGGAACAAGATTGCTGAACAAGTTTTGACTAATCTTGAACCTGATAATCACCAAATGATTCTGCAGCTACAAGCTATGGAACAATCTAACAACAAGTACAAATAAATAATTGAATTCTTCGTTTTCTATCCGCAATGCATTGTATATGGATTCGACTTTTGTGTGCTATGGCCATCTGAGAGGTCACCAATGTTTGTTAGTTTATTTTCCTACAATATTTCGGATTCTGGAAGAATGGCATGTATGGTTGCATATGGAAACAAGAGCTTACTAGTTAACAATTTAAGACTTAGTGAATGAAGATAGATGATATGATCGGGGGCGGGGGTATGGGGGGGGGGTTGGCAGGATTTGCAATTAGATGGATTAGGATGGTAACTGTCTTGAGAGATTTTTTGGCCTAATCTTGTTTAGTTTCTTATAGTTTCAGTAGTGCAATTAGGTTTTTTTTTTTCAAACTTTATGAAAAAGATTGTATAATTATAGAATATGGTATAAAGTCACCTTGATGACTTTGTAAATATTATGATGTCATAGAAATGTGTCATAGACTATGATGTCATAGACTATGATGTCATAGTAAATATTATGATGTCATAGAAATGAAATCTTCATGGACCATTAAAGTCTTTTTTATCACCTTGAAGTATGATGTTGTTAAAAGTAAAATATAGTCCACTATCCTTGAGCCTTGAATTGAATGAGCCTTGAATTGAGCCTTGAATTGAGCCTTGAATTGAATGAGCAATTTGCAGTTCTGTGCTACTCTGAATCTCCAAGTTGGTTGACATTTTTTTGTGCTATTTATAAATTTTTAAATATTTTGATTGCATTTGTTAGTTACAAATTTACAGATAAAGTCCAAGACTCTTGTCTTGTTGCCATTCCGTCCTGTTCAAGAAAGAAACAATTGACTATTATTTAGACTTGAAATGAGAAAAGTGTTAGGGTACAATCGAATTTTTCGAAATTTTGGTGCAAGTAATAAGCAAGTTATTGTTTCTTTTGTATTTTTACAATATCATTTTTGTATCAGTAGTGTCAATGAATTATGTTTATGAATTTATAGAAATTTACCAAAGTTTACACGAATGAATCATTGCAAGAAGGGATAACTCTTCACAGTGATTCCTTGTGAACTATTTATTTCAGTCAACAGTGCTGTAAGATTATGAAATATATTTACCATGCAGTCAAATATAATTTCACTGCTTTCAGAAGAAGTAGCAGAAATTTAAATACTCAGGTGCCTTTCTAATTTTAATAATTCAAAATATTTCAAGGCTTCCAAAATCGTTAAATGTGAAGAAATTAAATAATGTAGATTTCTTCCTAAGTTTTCTAACTGTTGTTTTTGCTTTTTTTATATTTTTTTTGGTCATAGAAATTGGAATTAGCATATTGAACGATTAATCTTTTTCAGCCAAATCTTTTGTGGGCCATCTCACTCACATGTGAATATTATCAAAACATCAAATCACTCCAATTCAGAATAGATGCAGAAATGGAAATTTGCTATCATGAATTTTATCAGAAGTCTCATTCAACAGTTTCATTGAATTATATATATAATTTTTTAAGCATCAGAAATTAATAGACCAATTGGAAACGTCTCGTTCATATTTCTTAATGTTTCAACGTGAGGCTGTATTCATTGGTCAATACATTAATTTATTAATAACGGGTTCTGCTTCAGTGAAGTATATTTGTATTCCTTTGTGAAGTAGGTAGCTATTGATATATCCGTGATTACTAACGTGCAATTTTGAAAAAAAAAAAAAATCCTTGAATTTCCAAAATCATGGCACTTCATTCCCAAGGTCCATTCATGTTGTTATTGTTGACTTGGGTCACTATATTATCTCTATGGGGAAGAAGTTGAGTAAGCTGTGTGGGTTATTCCACTTTTGGAAGTTTGCGTCTTGAGTAACAACTGTTATAAAGCACTGGGTGATACACCCGTCACCTCTAAATCAACTCGGTGCCTTATCTGTAGTTTTGCATTATATTTCATATCTTGAGACAACAATATTGATAGTTCAAAATTTTTAATAAAATTTTGTGGCTCTTCAAATAATTTCTCTTTTGTACCCAAACTTAGTACTCATCTTCCACAAAATGTATACCTCAATCTTTTATTAAAACTTTTTTTTTATTAATTTAGCCATTATTAATATTTTTGTAAGAATATGATTCTTAAAAACGTTGGTTTTTGGTGTCATCGTTTCGTCTAGAAATGAAACTTCTCAAGTGACACTCCAAAGCACAAATAATTGTCTATTATTTGAAAAGTCTGTTTAATGTCAGGCAGTGCTTTCAAGTAGGCTTGAAAACAAAGAATTCCATCAATTGTATTATGGTGGTTTTGATTGTTGAAACTGGTGCACCAACCATTTTTATTTAAGGACAAATATTTTCAGGGAAGAAAACTGATGCATGAAGTTTTAAACTTATTGACATATTGCTGGTTACTGTATCTGCTAATGTTTTCCTGTTTTATAAGAGCTTAAAAATGTTTGTCTGTAATTTATGAACAAAAATATCCCTCCAAAATTGTGATAATTTTATTTTGAATAAATATTGAGACTATAAATGACTACAGAGTCATTTTTTTCTCACAATAACACAAGGTCAAGTGTCGTTAAATTATTTCTTAAATGTCAGCGGGTTTGTCTTCTACATCTGATAAAATTAACTTCCTTACAGTCCAAATTTTTCTGCCCAGTGGTTTTCACCGATCCACCCCACCCCACCCCACAATCCCCTGCAAGAAAATTAACAATGACACTAAATAACCAGTTCGTAAAGAGCCAGCAGGTCTGATAGGAGGTGGCTGCCAGATGCAACTGAAAGCAGGTGAACTTGAGGGTATGTGTGGACATAGGCGTAGGAGGCAGCCCCCCCCCCCCAACCAAAAAATTTTGTGAAAATTTGGGCAATATGCTGAGAAGTTTTCGGGCACCTACTGAAAGAAAAATACTTTGCTATGTGTTTTTCAATGGTTACACTTATATTATTATCATTATTATTGTAACGACTTTTATAACCAATATGAAAGGGTAATAACACGGAAAATGATTGTATGTTATTGGCATGCGATGTAATAACCGATTCATGCCTATATGATATGCACATTACCATGTTGAATTTTGGTTAGATTTTTCGGGCAAGTCGTTACAGCCTCCCCCCCCCCCCAAATCAAATTGGGCTCCTATGCCTATGTGTGTGGATACAACAAGTCAGAACTTTACATAAAATACCAGCTAAGACTCTCCTGGTTGCAGCAAATTTTTATCAGAATCCTTTATAAGAAAATGACACCAAAGTAGCCAAGAGAGCAAAGCACACGATTTTATATAACACCTGACTGAACATGTAACTCTAGTGAATTATAATTGTGAACCAAACACTGGGGTGCCCCTCAATAACTCGGAGGTTGACAACTGTTTAGTTGACTATAAAAAATTCCTTATCTTACGTCAGTCTGGCTTTGAGCTTCAGATAAAGTCTTCAGTGTCAAAAGCTGAAATGAGTTTTGTATTTATGAAAATATTAACTAGCTTTGTATAAGGCATTCTGTGGTGGCAAGGAAAGAAGCATCTCTTGATGGTATTAAGAGATCAGTGAACCATTAATGTCAACACAAATGTCAGAAGAATATTTAGAGCACCATGATGTAAGCAGCCAGAACGATGTCAAGTTAATGTTGCAATTTCGGTGCGAGTATTTGGCCGCTTGAAGGGGGGGGGGTGGGGGGCCAGAAAGGGATAAGGGGGGGTTGGGGAGGGGTGATGGAAAGGGGTACAAGTTTGAGGGAAAAGATTGTAGATGAGCTGCTCTCTTGGTTTTATCATCAGGCTTGATAAGGAACATGAGTTGACAGATGCTATCAGGAATATTGTAATTATGAGCTAATGGCTGCCCATTAGGATAGACCTACATTTCTCCTATGCGTTAATGGTTGCCTGTTACGATAAACCTACGAGGCGCATAGCTATGCGCCAATGGCTGAGGATTAGGATAGATCTACGTCTCTCCTATGCGTTAATGGCTGCCTGTTAGGATAGACCTATGTTTCTCCGATGAGCTAATGGCTGCCTATTAGGATGGACCTATGTTTCTCCGATGAGCTAATGGCTGCCTATTAGGATGGACCTATGTTTCTCCTATGCGTTAATAGCTGCCTGTTAGGATAAACCCTACTTTCTCCTATGCGCCAATGGCTGAGGGTTAGGATAGATCTACGTCTCTCCTATGCGTTAATGGCTGCCTGTTAGGATAGACCTGTTTCTCCTATGAGCTAATGGCTGCCTGTTAGTATGGACCAACGTTTCTCCTATGCGTTAATGGCTGCCTGTTAGGATAGACCTTCATTTCTCCTGTGCGTTAATGGCTGCCTGTTAGGATAGACCAACATTTCTCCATGAGCTAGTGGCTGCCTCTTAGGATAGACCTACGGTCCTACTATGCGTTAATAGCTACCTGTTAGGATGGACCTAACTTTCTCCAACTTCCAGCATGCTGTGTTGGTGATATCCTTACTAGGAGAATTTGTGGAACATGAAGAAGAATAACTTGGGTCTAGCCACGAGGGATTGGGACTTTCTTAACCTCAAAACAACAAATGATGATAAAACATGTTTACACTGATTTAAAGATTTTTTATCTTCTCTCAAAGGTCAATCAATATTAATAAAACAGAAATCCATCAGGCCATAACTATAAATGATCAGAGACCTGTTAATTCTGAAAACAATTCACTGCAGATCTGAGAAGCTCCTAATAAAATATTTAT
>KN882416.1:86405-97125 GCA_000934455.1 Apostichopus parvimensis | reverse complement strand
TGCTAACACATTGTACCATGTACTGTACTACTAATGCTAACACATTGTACCATGTACTGCACCACTAGTGCTAACATATTGTACCTTGTAACTCTATAGCTAACCTATTGTACCTTGTAACTCTATAGCGAACACATTGTACCTTGTAACTCTATAGCTAACACACTGTGACATGTACCGTACCACTAGTGCTAACCGATTGTACCGTGTAACTCTATAGCTAACACATTGTACCTTGTAACTCTATAGCTAATACATTGTACCTTGTAATTCTTTAGCTAACACACTGTGACATGTACCGTACCACTAGTGCTAACACATTGTACCATGTTGTGTACTACTATTGCTAACACGTATCATATACCACTAGTGCTAACACATTGTGACATGTACTGTACCACTAGTGCTAACATATTGTACCATGTAGTGTACCACTATTGCTAACACATACCATGTACCACTAGTGCTAACACATTGTACCATGTACCGTACCACTAGTGCTAACACATTGTACCTTGTAACTGTTTAACATATATTACCTTGTAACTCTATAGCTAACACGTTGTACCTGGTAACTCTAAAGCAAACACACTGTGACATGTACCGTACCACTAAATGCTAATACGTACCATGTACCACTAGTGCTATTACATTGTGACATGTACTGTTCCACTAGTGCTAACACATTGTACCATGTACTGTACCACTAGTGCTAACATATTGAACCTTCTACCCCTATGGTTAACACATTGTGCAATATATCTATACAGTATGTTTAACATAAAGTACCCTGCATCATTACGGTTAACACATTGCACCATTCATGTTCAATCACTTTGAACATTGGTAACATTAATTGTTTGTACTATTTGCATTACAAAAATCAAACCTATCATTAATGCCTTGCAAAATACATAATACATGTTCAACGATTTAAAGCAGCCTGCACCATCGAGAACCTCAAATTCAAATGCTCACACACAGTGCTCAATTACTATTTAAAACTTTGTAACTAACCTTTAACACTTGAAAAGTTTTTCCAAGAAATCTTACAATTTTAACATTTCCAGAATAAAATTTAACCTAATCTGAAATTGGATTATTATTAATGAATATAAGAGGAACTTTAAATCACATAAAGTCCTCACGAGACCGCAGATCAACCCAACGTTCCTTTCTCACAACAACTTGACGGCTTATCTGGTAAGAGTCAGTTGCGTTCAAACAAGTGCCCCTAGAGTTTGGAACAAGATGCTTCCGTCCACACTAAATAACACCACATAGCCTGCCACCCAAAGGTATCAAATGGCGTTAGCACGACAACAATATTACAACGATACTACAGAACGAGAGCATGGCTACAAGGACGATAGAATTACATTGATTGTGAAAACCCTGATTCCCTCCACACAGCTCCAACGGTTGCTTCGGCACACACCCCTGGTTGACCTCCTCTATGAAGACTGAAACTGTATATGGGTGATTCTGGGCGTACGTGCACGGACCACAGCTCGACAGATCCGGGCAGTTCTCCGTCGGGGTGCACCAACCGTAGATCCCCACAAAGTAGTGACCCGGAAAGAAATCGGGGTCCGAGTATCTTAGACTTATGCTCCTCTTCTCGACCGATGCCAACTTCCACGAATGGTCCGATATACTCGGCTGCACGATGGACCGCGAAACGATCAGTTCGGGCCAAGCGTAGTCGGTCGGGCAGGCCTTCGGGTCCACGCAGTTCGTCAGGAGGACCTCGACGTTGGAACAGCTGCTGGGCACGCAGAATCGATAGTAGTCGTATCCGTTGACCGAGAGAGTCCCCGGGAGAGTGCCGTTTAACGAGATCTCCGAATGTGGATGAACCGATGGCACACTTGTCACGTAGATGGAAAACCGAGCATCTGTCAAAAATTGAGAGAAGACAAAGCGTTTCAAGGGAAGAGTACTTTTCATGATGGTTTGTATGATAACTCGGATCAACCTGTCAGGCTGACCTACAGTTGGCAAGATGATACTGCAGAGGGATCATAGTAAGAATCTTATCCATATTGATGTACGTCATGATCCTGTGAGTTAATTGTCTTTGCTACTCGACTCGCATCGTGTGATGTACTACAGAATATCATGACAGTGGGTGCATGTCAATATATTGATACAGGGGGGTGCGGGAGGGGGTTTATCATGTCAAAGATTTTGAAAGAAACCAGCCGAGAACCCAGCAGCCTTCGTAAAGTATTTGTCACTATCTGAGCGTTTCTGAATCAGCTTATCCCATGACAAAATTAAAAATGTGATCAGATTTCTACCATGGCAAACTTTGGAACATTTTTTATCTAGAGTTCTCAAGATTTCTTGAGACCATGGGAAGGAGGGGTGAGGGTTTTAGTAGAAGGGTCGGGGTATTAGCCATAATTTCGATGTCCCCCACCAGATGAACTTGTAACTAAAGTAATAAATAAATCTCCTACAAATACATGTAAGTAAATGAAGTTTTGTAAAATTTCTCAATTTTCTCAAATTTCCCAAATTCTCAAAAGGAAGTGACATTTACATGTATGTAAAATTGCTGTACTTTTATTTACCAGTGTATCCCGTAGCAACGTCATCTCCACAATAGGCATGTACTCCAATATAGAAGGTCCCAGCAGTAAACTCTGGGTCCCAGCTTGAGATGACCAAATCTTCACTGCCCCAATCATAAGAGGACCAAGCTAAACTGCTGTAAGTAGGGTACAGGTTCGGGCTCTTGCTCACATATAAGTTAGGTTCACCCTCAATGACGTCAACCTGTCGGATTATCAAAGAGTATATAGGTCTGTATGTGTCTTCAAGGTGTATATCGCTATTGTGCCAACATAAACAACAACAACATCATCATAATAATAACAATGATGATAATAATGATAATAATAATAATAATAAAAATAATAATACTAATAACAAAAATAATAATAATTAATAAATAATATACTACTCCAAAACTCATCTGGGTTTGAGTATTCACAAATATCGGTGCTTACCTGTCTCCAAGCAACCTAGCCAGCCAACCGACCTACAAACTCCCTGGTTGCACTAAACCTTCTAAGATTGCAGAGCTACGCAACATACATACTTTTAATACCTAAACATTTTTTAACTATGTACCTTTGTTTCATACATTACACACATACAGTGTTTGTGTTTGCATTCATAACAATCTGTTCCAAGATAAGCAGGATAATCAAAGACACTATTAAGAATGTGTACATACAGTAGAGTGGTAATCTAATCTCTCTGATCACATTCAGTCTCTGCCATGTTAGAGATTAACCTTCATATCCTTGAACACACATGTGACAAATAAATGAAGTATCATCTACATTAATATTTCTCGATCAGTCAAAGTGCAATTGTATACAGACATACAGATGTATACAGATGACTTTGTATTTCACTGTGGAAAGTTTCACAGTTGGCACTGGAACCAATCCATTCCAAGTTTGCTCAAAGGTATTCTTACCGACATATAACATCATGAACATTAAGAAAAATATGAAACGTGTGAAAAGGAGAATCTGCTTAAATAAATAAACTCTCACAACAAGTGATATTGGCAAAATATTCTAAGCTTGTAGATCATGCAATAAAATTTCTTGGTGTTTTAGAAGGTATAATCTCAGTACACAACTCATAAATGAAGGCGAGATCTTCACTTCTAAATGCAGTTTGCACTGACATATAACACAAATGATCTACGGGCTAGAGAATTTAGATCAACTTGTAATCATAAACCATTCTGGTTTACGTCTTGCACTGTGAACCACCATACTACTGTCAACAGGGATGCTAACCCGATGCAAAGCAATGAAGGAAATAACTGTAAAGAAAGATACTGATCCTCCCAAGTAGTTTCATCAGGTCAGTAAAGGTCAGTTCGGACCACGCCTGACTGAACAATTATGCAAAAGGGCTGTGTTAATGTGACCTAGTGGTATCTCCAGTTGCAAGTGACTGAAGGATCCCTTATCCTCTCAATCAAGGACTTCTGGGTCTAGAAAGCTTGGAAAGTATTCATGCCATGAAAGTACATGTATGCATACTACTTTGTGACTGACAGGTTTAAGAGATATATGATAGTGGGAAGATGAAAGACAAGCCCCTACAAAGAGAAGAGGAAGGGAGAGGGGTGGGGTGAGATGCACAGGGGAATGCAAAAAAAAAACTTTTTAGTATTCCAATTATCAGATTGCAAAAATGTTTTGTACAGGGATGTTAAGGTTTGTATACATGTACTAACTTACCAATCCCCACCCTCATCCCATCTTCAATTAATTGCTTCTCATGACTTTTGGTAACTTTAACTGACAGAGTAACTGCTGAACAAAAGTTTCATAAAACCAGAGACAAATTATTAAGCATTTTGTACACATTTTGAAACAAATATCATCGTCCGTCGTGGCCTTCTCCTCCCAATTTCTCATGTTGTCTAAAAACTGAGCAAATTTCTGATAACATCAGAGCATTATGCATTTCACTTATTATTATCTCTATAATACTCGATAAAAAGGTTAATATATAAAACTGACCTGGATACGTAAGTCTTGACATGGCTCTGAGATATCTATCTTATAATATGCATACTCATTACACTTAGCCATCTGATTCACCAGTCTTTGGCCAAAGGTCAGCGCCTCGTGCTGCTGTGCTTCTGTTAATCTGATGCATGACGGTACCAGAGCAGCCACCAGCACAAAGGATAACATAGGTGCCACACGTTTAGTCTCCATCTTGAAAACTCTAAAAAAAAAAAAAAATGCAAACCCAATATTTGAAAGATCAAAGGAAACAAGTCAATTTGAAATATAGAGATGAAATGTTAAAGAATAAAGTCTGTTTGAATACAAGTTCATGTTCATCATGATGCAAACGTGAGCCGGTTTCTATGTAAAAGTTTCAAGTTTCTTGAGCTCTAGTACACATACCTCCAGAGTTATTTTGCAATGATGACTTAGTCTTGCTTGCACTCATAAGATTCAGGGCTAGAATTTCACAAATTTTTGCCAAAGACTTGTGAGAACGATAATATTTACTGATTATAAGCAGTAATTAGGAGCATACCTTTGGTATGGAAATCCTGCCTATTTTGTTACCTATCATGTCGTTAATGACTACCTGTGAGTAATGCAAGTGCATTTTTCTGACAAAGGGTGAAATCCAGCATTTAGTCAGTAAATAGCACAATCTTTGAAGCCTGGGATTGCTTTTGAACGCAAACTATTGACTATTCACCATTGTATTTATATTATGTGGAATTAAATAAATCTCATTATTGACCATAGGACCAACTTGGTCCAATTTCCACTTAGTCAAATGCCACAGTCAAAACCAGCTTTTTCCTCAGAGGTGCTCCCAACTTGTATACAGGATAAAAATAAACCCACAAATTTATGGATCTCATATCCTGTAATTTAACACAAGTCTGAGCTCTACTTTCAAACTGGAATTTCAGCTTCATAATAATGATAATCATGATGAAACTTATTTTAACCATTTCTAGATTCCATATTGGCATAGTCTAGACTGTTACAGATGACTAGAGTTATCTGATACCTGTTAAGGTGATCAGAAATTTCATGCAATGATGAATTTGGCAGTTTCTTTCATAAAGGCTTTGAGAATGGTGTCCGAGGGACCTAGCACTGTAATATGTTATCAGCAATCAACGTTTTTTTCACCTGTAGTTTACATGGGTTCACTGTACTGCACTTATTTTGAGTATTACGGGAATATGGATAAGTAGCCTACTTTCATTTGAAGGGCTCTTTTCTCCAGAAAACAGTGAAAATACTACAGCATTATAGACATATATTTGAACAACGTCGTTCAAAGTTTGTGACTGATAGTTATGTTTCCTTCTAAAATATTATTTGAAAAGAAGTGTAATTTAAATGTTGAAAACTTCAGACTGCCGTGGGGATTGGAATGCTTTGCCATCAGACATTGTGCATGCACCTAACTGTTTCAAAACAAGCTTACTAACTCTTGTTTTGTTAACTAATAAGTTATACTCTTACTCATACTTGGTTGGCGTTTATGTCCTTTAGTAGGGTTTTTGCCGATTTAACACATCTTCAGATTCAGATGTGGTGCGGAATTCCCCTCATGCAGTGCCGGAAACCCTCCCAGTTAAACCAAAACCCAAAATGTCAGTATCTTTTTTCTACTCTTCCATAACAGTGATCAAATTTTGTGTAGCATTCTTAAGGCTCTGAAGTATACCTCATGTAAAATATTTTGGTTCACATGGAAAAACTAGGCTAGTAGTTTATGTCTTTCCACTTGTTGCAGCCTATGCTATAGCAATTTGACCATTTTGCGATGTGATTCTGGATAAAATATTATCTGCAATGCAAGATGTTTTCATTGTCATCTGACGTTATGAAAATTAAGGTTGGGCAATATATCGAAAATTATTATTATCGCGATAATTTTTTTTCAAGACGATATTTTTTGAGGATTGAACAAATGATGATAATTTCTTGTGAAAGAAATTTGAAATAAATGTGGAAAAAAATGCGGTTATCCTTTCTCCGTTTAATGTGTAAATGTTATTCTAGCATTCCATGTGTAAAGAAAGTTGAAAAGAATTAAAGTTTATCAACTTCATTTACTGACTTTTGAACTTCGTAAAAACCCGTCCTTTACAACATTCACTGTATAGAGAACAAAACTCTGAAAATCAGCAGAGAAATTACCAATTGTGTACGAAAAGTAAGTTGGTACACCTTTCAAATTTTACGAAAGATCGAGCAAAATACTTTCGAAAAATTCACGCGAAACTGGCATATCGTACTAAATGCAACTAATGTCTTGTAAACAAGGCTCTAGTACACCCATTTATGAATAAACCATAAGACAACATCTGGTGTTAAGCGGGGGGAAAGAAAGTATTTTCTAGAATTTCCAAAAAAAAAAGGAAAAATTAATATCCTACCATAGTTAAGTGTATAGTAAATAGCCTAACCACTTCGTCGGTTACGGATCTCACGTAACAACAAAAACACAACTAATTGTATTTTGCGAAGTTGACGTTCTCTACAAGGACATGGAAACAATATTAAGCATTTAGTTAATCATGCCAAGTGGCCTAAAACATGGGATTACAAGGTTTACTTTCATAAAGATGGCCATACTGTAGCTATTGGGGCCTTGATATCGTGCTATGTCTGTATGGTATAGACTGCCTCGTGTATCATGGGGAGTAGATTGTTTTGTTCATGCGGAGGAGTCAGTTGGCTTGAGGTGTGTTTTACTTACCTTAATGTTACGGGGATATTTACCTACTTTTCTTGAACATCTAAGATAACATTTCGCATAACTTTACCGATCCTTTACTGACTGACCTAATTAATACTAGAGTGGAGCCAAAATAGTTTACTCCATGAAAAGTTTTTTGGAAACGTGCCAAAAATGTTAACAAACAGGTGTTAGACAGGGAGGTTGTTTGGCAAGGTACCTGGGAAAATTTGCAGCACATGTACTGTAGCCTACCGTGATATTTAAGTAGGGTAAATGAAACACTGCAGTTGTAAACTGATGTACTTATAGTGCACGCTGTTCATTGTTAGGCAGTCTAGAAACGGGACTTTGCCGAATGTAGTTTGTTTCATAATATCGACAGTTTTGTAGGATTTTTAAAGATTGTAAGACAGATTAAATCTCTTTTCATTTTATCACATAATATAGCTACTCTAACTTGTCATTTTAAAATTTTCATCAGTTTCGTGACAATTTAAATTCAAAAAGTTGTCAGTATTTTGAATCCTCAACTGCGAATTTTTTATCGCCAGACACGCAAAAATACTAAAAATTTCCGGGGGCCTTCACCCCCTGGTTCCCACAAGGGGTTCCACCCCTTGACCCCACCTGGGCCCTAACACCGGTGGGAAATCGGCAGTTGTTTTTAGTGTGTTCGCGAACACACTAAAAACAACAAGGAAAAATTATCGAAATATCGCGATAATTTTTGAACTATTTATCGTGACGTTAAAAAGCAAATATTGCCCAACCCTAATATTGAAAATGCAATATATACTGGTAGTGTAGTTTAATGAATTCTGGAATCTCGAATGGCCAAATACCCCCTCCTTTACCTCATGTACCTGTGCAACGTTGGGGGTCTCTGTCTGAACAAACAATAGCTTGCAAGGCAGCCTAGAGCCTGGGTAACAAAAGCACCATCCATGCGTCACATTGGTAGTTCTACTAGTGCATTAATTTGGGTACGTAGGCTCTAGCCTTGGGAATTGAAACACTACGTTGGAGGACTTATTTCGCCAGGCTAAAAAGGAGATCCCATCCGTAGGCTCGGACCTAGCCTACGCCTAACTTAGAGTCAGAACTGCGAGTGGGACCTAAGCTAGATTACAGTAGGCTAACTGGGCCGACTGCTTTAAAGTCGAGATCTCTTGAAGCAAACTTCAATAGCCTATACATGATACGAATAGGATATTACCTTGGTAATGTCTAAAGCGTCAGTGAAGACTAAATCAGTCATAAAGAAGCAATTATTGAGCACCGATTGTGGCTATCATCACCCCATTAAACACGAAGTGCAATATTATCAATGAGTTTCACGAGAAATCACCGATTGCTTCGATGAATTGACGCCAGCGAACAGTACAGTAACCCGATTCATTATTACAAATGATTGTTCTCGAGTATCTAATAATAATATAGCACTACGGAGTACACGAACGACCATGCAATATATAACTATCCAATTCATATGAGAATGAGACGCAAATAGTCAGTGTATTTAATCAGGGAGTTGTTATTTAATTATCATGATTTCGGATGAACTCAGAAACATCAATTTTGACTCAATATCAGGTAATGCCTATGTCAGAGTTAAACTACTATCGTATTGCTAAACAAAGCAGGCAGGGTAGGTTATGTCAAGATGATGGTTAGGGATCGAATCTCTGCAAATTTATCATTTTCGAGGCTCCTGAACTTTTTGCAAACAAATGCACTTTTAACTCACAGTAGAGGACTTCTTCTTATTACCCAATACTAACCAATTAACAAGCGTGAGATTAGGACATGAAGTATGCGAAAGATTTTAAAACGACACTCCATCAAAATACGAATATATAAGGAGCTTTTATTCTGTTTTCTTATAGACATATTGCGTATGATATCATTTTGATCTAAATGCAAGTCTTAAAAATTGGATGAAAATAAAGCAATAGAAAACGAAATATTATGGTGCTATAAACTAGTCAGGCATCAACTGAGTTGATTTGTAATGTAAACAACGTTAGCTCTTTCGCTAAAAATCAGTTTAATGGGTTAAAAAGTTGTGTACAATGTCCTAATTTAAGCATTATCTTTTATTTGTCTATTTTGCCTTCTCTAATCGATTCTGCAAATCTCAAAGCACAATTTGAAGGATAAATCAATAAAAAATTATAATAGGCAAGTAAGACTTTTGAGGGACCTCACAGAACCACTCAAGGGCGTAGGAACCGGTGGGGCTGGGGGGGCGCCAGCCCCCCAGTGAAAAATATGGTGGGGCGGAAGTATCATTCCGCCCCCCCGCTCCGCAAGTCAGAAAACCCCTTTTTCATTTCCAAATGAGAAAAAAATCTCATTTGGAGCACCAAATTGCATCTAAGGCCAGGTGAAAATGCAAAATTATTTACAAAATGGAGTGGGTGTTGAAGTGTGCTATATTGCACCAAATTGCATCTGAGGCCACCTGGAAATGCAAAAAAAATCCAAAAAAAAGACCCCTCCCCCCCCCACTCAAAAGTACTTTCCTACGCCACTGGAACCACTTACTATATAATCAACTAGCTGGATGGGTTTTTTTTATATCTGATATAAAGATAGTTTTACATTCGATGAATTACCATTATAACAAACAATAATTTAAAGATTGGGCTAGTCAAGTAACAAAGCCGAAGTTTGTCTCTTCCATATTTGTTGTCGCTTTGCTTTTTTTCTACCACCGAAATTTGTTTTCTTAGACATATTGCATATGATATTATGTAGAACTAGAAGCAAGTCTGAAAAATTGGATGAAATTCCTAAATTTAACCATTTGTCTTATCCACTGTTTCTTATAACATTTTCATTCGTTATCATTGATATCATGGGATTAGTTAGTGGGACACATTCTGGCGTCTGCAAAAGTTAATGATCACTCAAAATGAAAGCGAAAACACAGATTCACATAGGGCTCAACTCATTTATCATTTTCAGCACGGTCATACACCAATGACAAAATGTACCAGCACGACTCCCATAAATCCAATGGCTATACCAATAACCCTGAACAAGATTTATCTCTCAGTATGACAAGGTCCATGCACTTTACTCATTTCGGGGAATGTTTATCAACAATATTGAGACTGAAGAAGATTGTTGGGTGAAAGCACCTTCCTAATGACATCAAATGACGTTCAATAAAATAGCTCGAAACGTGTCATTTCAAAAATCCCAAAAGTCGAGAAAATTAACGTCGTTATTTTTGTTGTTGAAATAACAACTCCTCTATTGCAAACTGTTTCTTCTTTCAGACATTTGAAAAATGAATTTATTTACTCGTACTAGTATTATACACTGGCGGATCCAAGGGGGGGCAAGGGGGGCCATGGCCCCCCCCCAAAGGTGAGCCAAAAAGTGTTTCCGAACATCCGCTAAATCATATGATTGGAAATTAAAAAAATCGAGAGGA
>KN882416.1:0-23030 GCA_000934455.1 Apostichopus parvimensis | reverse complement strand
GCTAAGAAGATGAACTTCTCACTATTTCAATAAACACTCTGTTTTCTCCATAGTTTAAACGTTAACCTACACAACACTACAACATGCAGAATTTGGAGTTGACGTTTTGCTTTCATTGCATGGGGTGACATACTTTCCAATTAGTGTGCGAGTGAACAAATTATGTTCAACATAATCAATCAGTGATATATTTAACTAACGTTAGTAAGACAAACCTCGTCATACTTCGTATAGCCCCTCTCTTCTGTCGCAGTATTTCATATTTGATGTGATAAATAACAATGTCCCTCGTAGTTTCTGTTACTTGTGATTTAGCCTCTGAAAAATATCCTGCAAGGATCAAAACGTCATGCCCACTTACTTTTACAAATTGATAAGTGCAAGTTAGTTTGAGAAAAATTTTAAGACGGGATTGTAATTGGTTTGGAGACAGATTACTTGTCTCGGGAATTTAAAAAAAAATGATCAGAATGTCCTTAAAAGTTTTCAATTGATCTTCTGTAAAAAATAGTATTTGTAATTGCATCGAGCTTAATCAGTATATGAACTTGAACTCTTTACTATGCTTTTCTGTGTGTGTGTGTGTGTGTGTGTGTGTGATTTGGTATTTAAATGTTTTTGAGCTTCAAAAGAGTGGTAGCAAACAGAATACGTGTGACAACGGTAAGGTATAACACTATATGGTTTTAGATATGATCAAGAGGAACTTCAGTTTCCTGAAAGAGGACATCGTAGTTAGGCTTTATAAGCAGTTGGTTAGGCCTCATCTGGAGTATGCTGTGCAGGCTTGAAACCCATATTTTGCTAAGGATAAGGAAGTACTTGAAAAGGTCCAGAGGAGGGCTTCTAGGATGATTAGTTCCTTAAAGAGTGTTCCTTATTATAGGCGGTTACAACTGTTGAATCTCACCACACTGGAGCTTAGGAGGTTACGTGGGAACTTGATTCAGGTTTTCAAGATTGTGTATGGTTTTGACAATTTATCCTTTACCGACTTTTTCATGTTTGCTTAAAGTAGTTGTACCAGAGTCACATAGTAGGATTAATATTTGGCATGACTTTTTTCTAATAGGGTTGTGAATGAGTGGAACGGTTTGCCTGAGAAAGTTGTACTTGCAAGTAGTGTCAATGGGTTTAAGAATGCTTTGAACAAGCACTTTAAGCATTGTAATCGGGTCTGAGTGTTTGTGTCTTCAGTTTTTTTCTCTCTCTATAGGGTCCTTGATGGGGACTTAAGTGTCCCTCCTGATCCTTTTTTCTACTAAACTAAACTAAACTATCCGTCGAACGTTTGAAAACAACAGACTGTACTGTGTGTTATCAGTAACATGAAAGCCGTAGTCAAAACCGTTAATATGTTACTATGATTGGCTACTGAACCGTATCGTGCTTGAACAATAATAGGAATTCATAGACAAACATAGTACTGAGCTAATGAAAGAAACCAAGAAAAAGGAGAAGGGTTCGCTTGAAATCATTTTGCTAAATAAAGTGTAATTAGACTTAGATTGCGTCTTTTACACTTAACTGTCGCTACACGCTTTAGTATACAGATATTGTAAAGACTGTTTGAGATTCCAGAATAGTATACTGTTATGGAAACGACAAACACACAATTTGATGTTGCCAAACACTGCATGTTGTGAATCATACTTGTTTTCTGTGTCCAACAATTTCTTGTCCTGACTAATCCCCTATATGAATAATTCGGATTTATTACAACACCATGTGTGAACTTCTAATTGTTTCATACTTTGACTCAAAATATTGTACCTTCACCTTTTCTTAATGACTAACCCCCTCGCCTCTCCACCCTAACCCCGCCTGCAACTCTTATATTATCAAAGAAGACGCAACTGGCATGAGAATAGACATATGGAAAAAATAATTATTGATGGACTAAATGAATAATCACTCTCTACAACTATACTAACCTGTAGATACCTACAATGACATTTCAGGCCAGACGACGCAGCAATCTATAATACAGAATACACATCAAATGGAACTGATTAATCATCGTGTTCAGTCATAAAAAATTATACTGTTCATGTCTACAGACAATTACTAGACTCTAAGTGTCAACCGTTTACTTACAGTATCCTGTAAAATTATTACATCACCAATTTATTGAATAATGTACCTAAAATTATCTTCACAGTTCTGATACTTATGTGGTAATGACCGATATAGTATCAGAAGAGATATGACTTATCAAACACATTTCATATATTTGCAACGAACATAGTGGTAGTATCGAATAGCCGACTACTTAACAACTTTTGAATTACGTTGTACAGTCATTACGAACTTAAGGGCATCACATGGGGACACAACCCTTCGGCATCTTATTTAAAAATATATGTCACAGTTACTATAGAACTGGAAGTATATATGCATATACCACACGCAATTAGTACATACTACTACCACAAGAAGTCTGGATGAAATGTAACACAATGCTACTTTCAAACACACAAATGAGAGTATTTGTTAGCACAACCTTCCATTAACAGTGGGAACGGTATTTGACACGAGACACGATGACATTAACCTCCTTAAAGAATAGAGAAAAATGGATTATATAATGCACCGTGAAGACTATCTCTAGTAGAGTTTATTGTAAATTACCCGTATGCCATTGAACTGACCAGAGAAGAAGCTATAAATTAACTAGTTGTAGAAATATGTTCAAGATGTTGTAGACGTTCTTGTTTCGGTCTTCCACGATTCCCTGAGCGATACATATGTTTATTATTCATATTTGACTGAAAATGTATCCTTATTTGTCCTTGAATCGTCAACCTTTATGCAAAGACAATTTCTCTGGTTCTCTCGAGATTGTATACTTTTAATATCAGTGTCGCTCTCTCCACAACTGTCTTCGTAGTTCACGTGACACTTACACAATGTTACCATGTATAAGAATCCGTTTCACACTTCCTGCATAATTCAAATGCATGACAAATTTAATAACAGTGTGTAGCTTACCGCGTCACTGAATTCTACGTAGGTTCCAGTTAGGACTAGGGCTCACTATGATGTTGATGTTGTGATTGTGATGTTGTGATTTCAGTCTTCATTTAATACAAAATAAATGATAGTGTTACGTTGATGTGCCCCCACTGAATTAGTTCAGGGCTCAATTTAATAAATAAATAGAACAGCAGATGAACAGAAACTCCAGATATAGATATAATTGTAGAATAACAACTTTATTTATTCTGAGATAATATTGTTGCTGGAGTGTTGATCCAGAAAAGTGTATCTGAACTGCGCTCTTAAGTCTGGAATGCTAGTCTTTGTTTTTCGTTCAACAAAACTACATTATTTAAGTCATTGAGACTTCCTGAGAAGGGGCGATAAACTCTCTGTGGCAAAGACTCTTTTTCTGGAATATTTACTTGTAATTACTAATTTGGAGGACAATGACTAATCACAATTTCTATACACATGATATGCAACAGGTTGTCAAGCATGAGGATTTCATTAAATTAAGACAATGGGGGCTTGTACGACTATGATATGGGTGATGTGTGAATAAACTCGAGAACTGGAATTCAGTAATAACTCTTAAGACAAAGAGTTATACAATGGGCATATAACTTCATGCTACATTACAATATGTACGGTACATTATGAAATGTTGGACAAAATCAATTACTATGATAAGTAAGGTTGTTTTGTTTTCCTAAAAGCATCTATCACCAAACGTCAAAGCGTATCTCTACTGGAGACGAAATAAAGAACTAACTTTGGAACTTTGCCTTTGATAAGTTCCCTAGATAATTATGTGATATATCATTACCCCCAATAGTACATATGGTTTTCTTTGATGTAATCGTTTCTCTGTACATATGTAATGGAAGCACACAACGTGTGATGTGTGTACTATATGTTGATTTTCGATTTGCAATATACACATGTAATAGTTAGCTGCTTATAACACACACGTTTGAAACCAGTTCAGCTAATGTACAATCTACCAAACGCCACGAGTGAATGAATAATTATAACAGAACTTCTATGTGATTGTCTCAGTTACCCTGGGTGATGAATACCACTGCGGGTTTGATTATCTAACCGCTTTAGAAATGACATCTAAATAGAATTGTTGCACGCTACCGTCACACACCATTGCATCAGACAGACTTCACGCACTATGAAAGAATCAGTCGTGGTTAGCAGAATTGTATTAGCTTTTGCGGTTCTCAAAAGTACAAACAAACAATATGGAATAAAAGAGGAAGTTCAAATGACTATGACGAGTAGAAGATATACGTGCTGTGTAAGGAGCTGTTTAAACATCTACAACTATGGTGACGTATTACTGCCATGATACGTTGATGTTGCCTTCGCTGACAAAGCAACCGACGCACGTGCACAAACAGTAGTCATTCCATGCTATAGTTTGTGTTTGGTCGCAACTTTCCTACATTCTACCAGTCTTAGTACCCTTACACGTTGTGTTATACCAAACGTTTGAATGAAGATTTGGGCGATGTCAGTAATTGCGCGGCAGTAATTAGAACTTATGAATCATTCAAACAAAGATAATATTGTAACCCTGCTTAAATTGAAAAACTCTTATTTATACATGTTTACTAAATGGTATATAAATTTGAAGTTTTTTTTGTATCTGTTGTCTTGATTTTCTTAATCTGTTCTCTAGTTCAGACCAAAGTGTATTCTTAAATGTTTTAAATTCAGTTCCCTCTCCGATATGATACAACTTTATCGGATCGTGCAAATAGCGAGAACAATGAACATCTCTATGTGCGTCGTAATTGTACATTGTAGATAAAACAATTCAATTTGCTCACGTGAAATTTGTTTACATGATGTACAGCATCGAAATTCCGTTCTTGCAAGGACACGTTTCATATGTATTTAAATCTTACCCTGGTTTGATGAGATATTTTCCAGCCTCCTTGAAACTTTGTTTTCTTTTTCACCATGCCTTCTCTTCTCAGAATAAACATAAACTATTGGGTAACATTGCAACTTAAGATCGACATCGACACTCTGGTTTATAATTTAAATTGCAGGTGTGGGAGTAGGCAGGGGTGGTAGCGAAGTCTGTGATTCTTGCAAGGTTCATTGTGTGCTGTATGTGCGATATATCTAATAGACAACGTGTTGCACTATTGTCGAAGTATAACTTATTCTCTGTATGTATTGGTAAAAACCTGAGATATGAGGCATGAGATACATTGAATTAAACACCTCGTAAAAATAAGTCACAATGGGCGTTTAATGGATGTCTCAAAAAGTTATGTAAGTTGTTGCTTTGGATTCTGGTTATACTTCTCACAAATATGTTCTCGCAGAAGTTCCTCCTTGTTGGAAGGTTCTACTCATCGATCTCTTCAGATATCAACGAAAAATCCCCGTATGCAAATAAGAGGTTAACAGTCGGAAAATAGCCCAACAGTGCCCTAATGTATTGATTTATTGGCATTTTCTGAGTCATCACCATTCTTTTTGATGATTGGATGTTGTAGAGGATGTTATAAACTACTGATGGTCTAAATAGCTGGAGGATTGAAGGTATTTTAGAAAATCTTTGTTGAAACAAGAAGATTCCGCAGCGACAGCTGGCAGATAGGAAGAGGAGCACTATGGTAAATTTTGAGCCGTTCTAGCTCAAAATTGCAATGGTTATTGTGGCAAAAGTTGAATGTTTGATGATAGCCCAAGCCATTAGCTATCACATGGTGGGTAGGACTTGTGAGTTGAAATTTTTTATCTATGTTCTATCGGCCTTGGAAAGTGACGAGTTTAGTGTGTAAGTAACTGGGAGCAATTAATTGTGGTGCGATACCTATAGAACTACAGCGAAATAAAGTAACTAATTCGTGTGTTATGGAATTCTAGCTGTGAAGTTCAAATAAGTTAGTTTTTGTAATACGTGTGAAAAGTTCATGACCACACGTGAACATACAACTGTCTTTTGTAATTCTTTCTACTAAGGCTTGCGAGGCTGATCAAAAATCAAACGTCACGATTGACTAGTTCTTGTATAGTTTCAATCAGTTCTCACCATTTTGCAAATGATCGAGTAAAGGTGGATTTATAATTTAAGTCTTAAACTGTTTGTGTGTTGTCAGAGAAATAACTGCACCACTGTTCGCGGTCGCACGTGCTGCATATTATGATATTTATATCTAATCACAGGAATTGGTTCCGTAATCGTAATTCTTAGGAATTTTTGTAGAGAATTTTTAAATGTCCCAAACAAGAAATGGTAGATTCCATATGCGTCATCAAACTGAGCATACAAGTCGTCACCTTTTTCGATAGATATTGTCACGCACCATTACATAGCAATAATAATTTGAATATTATCAGTAGCGAATCACTACCCTACATGACAACAGTATTTTTCGTAGTGCTCAGAATGTTAAGCTTCGTAGGAATAGAAGGAAACACTACTTGTTTGGAACTGTATAGTTACCTGGTTCGGTCACATTTATAATTCTCAAGATATGTAAACCTCAAAAACTTCATTAGTTTCTATAGGTTTGGAAAAGTTTTGGAAGCTCCGTGAGCCTACTTGTAAACAATCATTTGTGATTACTTTCGCTTTACTTTGCCTAAATACCTAATTGTGTACACGTTGAAAAACGGTTTTCCTTCTTCGGAATATGTAAGTATAACGGTATTTGAGACACTGTTAGATGTAATTAAATACTGACTACGGAAATTCAGCAGAATGTCTACATGAGCCGATGCGACTATTTAAGATATTGTGGTAGTGTATATCCGATAATAAAGACATTAATGTTCACGGATTATATGAATTTTGTTCCGATTGAGATTCTTCAACGACAGTTGAATTGTTACAAACTTCGATATTTCACAAACGCCTATTCGTTATATGTTACAATACCTGGATCTTCTTGCGTCCGTGGATTAACTACACTGACAAGAAAAATCACATTTGTTACCAAAGGATATTCTGACAACTTACAAAAGTAAAGGTAAGTTTCTGTATTTTCATTTTTGTATAGGACTGGACATATCAAGATTATCCTAAAAGTCCTCACGTAAGATACAATTACAATCAAAGAAGAAAAACTTGTCACCTATGACAAGACTACTATCAATTCATCATAGAGCTCCCTCGACACATTGCACATTGAAATCAAAGAAAATTTCCTTTTAATCCCAATGGACATCTCATAAACATTAACATTCATGTTAAACAACAGATATTTGCACAACATGAAACACAGACTGCGATTGGCGATGAACCGCCATATACGAACGTAGTAAAGAAAGTGTTGATGTTGGGATAGTTCGGTGTAGTAAATAAAATCACTCAAAGAGTAAACGTCCATGAGGGATTAAGGTTCTTTATTTTCTAACTTCAGACTTCTTGAGCTGTGCAAGTAAGAACATGATCAATCCAAAAGTCCCTGTTGATTCATTTTAAAGTAAACACATGTAGCTTTAAACATGGATTTTAGATTTGTCGACTTGAAATCGACTCAATATTGGTTGACGTGGAATCATTTTTGCGTCGCGGAGATATCGGAAATGTCTGTGAACTCACATTTTATGATAATTAGAAATCAAAATATGACAATTTTGAATTTATTCAATGTTTTACGTGTTTTAAATTATTTTTATTAAAATAACTAATCTCTTTGCAGATGATGGCACACATAAAAACTAACAGATAAACATTTAAATTGTTAAGTTACATCTCAATACCTTGCGCTAGTTGAAGTTCAATTATTTTTGACAAATAAATCATTCATTATCCCATGAAGTAATCGTTTGTGATCGTTCAAAGTGTGATCCTTTAAGTGTTACAAAAATGCCATTTACTGTGTCATTGAAATATGATAAAACTGAATACTAACATAGCTAATGCCACTATCTTTGATGTTGTCAGATGTATCTATAAAATATTTCGGTTACATGTAGTCACGGATTGAAACATGTTTATGAATTCATATTCCACTCAAACCAAATCAGTATATTTAAGTATGAGATAATGGTCATGAACGATATTACCAGATAACCGAATAGTTATTATTTGAACCAAATCACAATTTTAATTCCCATTGCAAACATCAATAACGTGTACATGTCGATCCTTTAGAGTTCGTGTATAGCGGATTATGTATAGTGGATCATCTTTATTAAATCGTGTGTAAGGTATCACGAACAGGGGGAGGGGGGGGGGGGTCGGGAAGTTTTTCTGGGTCATAGGGTGCCCCAAACTACAAATCAAATAGAAAAAATGACAAAAAAAAAGACTAACAACTACAATGAAATTGTGCAATGATCTTTTTTCCTTTGCCTTCGAAGTGCAGTTTGACACTTGGAATAGATTAATGATTTACCAAGCCTCTTGGAATACTTGTCTTCCTATAATAATTGACACACTCCAGCTGCAAGCCGACAACAGATAGTTATATTGAATTGTGTGGTATAGATATGTGGGGTGAGGGGACGGGGAGGCCTTCAGCTCTAAAACGCCACCCCCACCGAATAAAAAATGATGATATTCTAACTAAGTTTCTTGAAATTAAACTCACTTTTCCTCAGCCCTTCAGGACAGTACATGCTTCGATACATGATCTTTATTCTGTATTCCTTAATTTGGCTACTCTCCAATGATACTGCATGTACATGTAATGTGTTCTGAGGTGTTATAGTAGATTTATGTGCAGTAGGTTAACGGCAAGCTAACGGAATGGCATATGATGAGGTCCCTTACAATCTCAACAAGAACTGGTCAATTGCTCTGTCAGCCTTAGTGCTGCTGCCCACACTTTGTCATCTAATGTCGCAGCCCATATTGATCAAATCCTTAACATTTGCACTACACACTAGCACACATGTCTAATGTCGTTAGGCAGAACTACTATGCAAACCACAACACAAGACCATAATACAACCACAGCTTATAGATACCGACAACAGTTACATACATGCCAATGTAATGACTTATCTTTTATAGAGCTACAACAGTAGTTGAAGCTCCGAGGTAACTCAGTTCATCACATATTGCTGCATGCTTATACCTGGGGACATGCAACCACACACATTTATACATGAAAGCCACTTCTGGCTTGTACATTGTACCGAAATGGAATCTTTGTCATGTTTCTATTAACAAAAACTTGGTTCAACAAAACAGTTTCTTACTGCACAATCTCTACTGCTGGGATGTACTGTGCCTATATATGGAATAATGTTGCACGTTTAACGACGTATTCAAGGTTCCGATAAATTGAAATGCGGCTTTTAACTGACAAATATACAACTCAAAAATAGTCAAAAAATGTAGAGAGAAATACATTTGGGGAAGTTCTATCCAAAATCGTGTTGCTTGTTGACCTATTTTCTAAGCAGCTGCATCAACAACAATAATGGGATCTTGGTTGCTTCCTTACTACGAGGTACCTTTCTGTTAAATAATGCTCATAATATTTATGGTGTTATGTTTTGGGCGGAAAACACACCAGGGAGTATATCAAATGTCAACTGATGATCAGAATTGAAGTTTAGAAGGCAAGTGTTTGGGTTATCTTGGAGGATTTTATTTGTTTCGTATGAATGCCCATAGTCAACTGAAAGTAAAACAATAACACTGCACTAAATGATACATGTAACAACATGACAGCTACCATACTTGTGTACTTTATCAAAACCAGATAAATTAATTAGGCCAAAAACAAACAACATGGACATAAGCCTATGTGTGCAACCAACTATCTGATCAACAATAGTGCACGTATGACACTGATTAGTAATTGTTGTAAAATGATGGAAATTGTTAGTATTCCAACCAACTGACCCGATAAAAAAGCGGACCCATTGTACCATATGTAATTATTAACAACCGGGACTCCTGGTAAAATGTGGGCCTCTGGGGCAGTTCCACTGGGCCCTGCCTGTGCCATCTTTTAATCCCGTGTGAGCAGGCGAGGAGCCTCCATTGATACCTTCTAATCAGGTTACTCATCGGGTGTTCCAAACAGTTTGGAAACAACTGTCGGTATTCTGTCCGTTGGTCTGGTTTCGGCCTCGTACTCATCCCAGTACCTAGACAGTTTAGCCAATATTGATCTGTCAACCTTCTTTTGTAGCCGCAGCAGTTTGCCTTCTGGAACTAGTAGTACATGTAAATTTACAAATGTGGCTTCGTCGTGAAGAGCCAGCAGCAGATCATAAAATGGCGTATTGGCTTGCTCTCTAACATTCAGTGAATTGTGTCATCCTGGATTTAAAAAAAACAATAGTGTTGAAAAGAACACATATATGGAGAAACATAAAACTGTGTAATTTGATGGAGTTATTTGATGCTGTATCATAGAACCGCATCTTTGTTCGAATTATACATGTGATCGAATTGTGTCACTGGCACTTCCATCCTGGATTTAAAAACAATAGAACAAAACATGTTTTCTACACACAGAAACATTACCATGATGTTAATTTGATGCATACCCTTGACATCATTGCTTGTCCGAATGTTCCACCTGAACATACACCATGCCTCAGGTGCCCACAGACCTTCACCAATCCAGGTCTCCTCCATGTACATGCAAAGGGCTTGGACGGATCCACTCGATGCTTTCGCCTTCAGAATACTAAATGGGGTGGATGGTATCCAATTGTAGCATCGGCAAAGCCATTAATTTCTCGATGTACCTTTGAACAATGTTGTCCGTAGTATTCAAATCAAAGGAGTATATGTAGATTGCGATTTCGATAGTCTCCAGCCCCAACCCAGTCACAAGCCCCATCAATCGTTACTAATGTATGACCCAGACTCATGGTCGTAAACCAGTACCGTACTCTGGGTAAGATATGTAGAGTGCGAGAGCCGGTTGAGGTAAGACAATCCTCTGACATGTGTGACTGGGAAACAGCGATGTACAAAGAAACAACTTTCACCGATACATTCCTTTACACCAGTGTAAAATCTATTCCTAAATGTACCTTTCCGCCATAGGTTTCGAGCATTTCCGCCAGATTCTACTGTGTATTTATAGTACGTAGTACTTGTATTAGATTGGAGACTCGTGCCTTCGTGCAGTTAGGCTAGCCTAAATTAGATATAGGCCTAGTCTACTCAAGCTTTAACCCTGATATATGTATGTACGGCACGATGATCGAGAAACAATCAAGTGAGTAGCACGTAGGCCTTGCCCTGGGCTAATACAATGACTACTAGTACGTATACCCTAGACTAGGCTAATGTACTGATGGGTAACTGATGAGCATCCTTAACAATGATGATTATTGTCATATTAGTATTTCAATGAAACTGTAAAGAATTTGCAGGCGATGTCTTCCGAAGTGTGCTAGGCGTCACGTTTGGTCGCTAGCAAGACACGTACAAAAGTATATGAAAATAAACTTAAGAGATGAAGCTTACCTTCGCAAAGAAATAGTTTATGCACACGCCGAGGGGACTTTGCTGTATCAAATATCTAGCCAGCTATATGCGTTCTCCAGGCTTTGAGGCCGATGGCGATAGCACTAAAGTGGATCACATTTCATTCCCTTATGTTGATTTGGAGTGTCCGAGTCAACTGCACGGTATGCAATAGTGGAATGGTCCTGGACATTTGACCTCACTTCTTGGTATATATGTATATATGTTAGCATACGCCCATTAAAGCCCAATTGACTTACACACTAAATCACAAAAGTAATGTGGTCTCTAGGTCTAGATAAAAGTTTTCACTAGCTGACAAAGTTGGCCTTTCATTGGATTATCAATTTTCCATATCATTAACATGTGGATTTTTTACTATCCGAGCCGGAAGTTTTCGTCACTTGTAAACAAACCTCTTCACTCGGTGGTAAACAATTTTCCTACGCTGCTCCTGGGAGGCCTAAAGGGGGTCTAAAATTGCCTCAATTGACCCTATTTTCTCACGGATGGATATAGACTCTTATAGGAGTATGCCATCTCAAACAAACTAATGTCATCTTTGTTGATTGCAATGAGCCTGTACGATATTTTATAGAGCATAATCTTTATGGCTGATTCCCTTCTGAATTTAAGTGAGGCCCAATGTAAATCTAGAAGTATTATCTATCATTATAACCAGTAACCTTGAAATTGTACTTTTCATTTACCGTCACCGTTACGTATGGTCATTCTGTGTTTAGATTCTGGCATGTGAGAAGACATGGCGATTCTCGACACAGGACTCCATTTAGCATTCACGATGATACTTGCACTATCGTCAGGTGAGTAAACCAAGTGAAAAGTGGAGAAGCATTCATTACGTACTAGTAGCTGCACTGTCGTGCCTGAATATTGTAAGAGCTTATATATAAATTATCACACAGCATTTTGCACAAGTGCACGTCATTGGTATTTCCATTTTTGGTTTCGATGATAAGAGAAACCTAAGCAGTCATGATAGTATGTTTATGTGCATCTAATACACACTGAGAACACAGAACTACTGTCAATCGTTAAGTTTTGTACCAGATTAAAAACTGAATCGTGCTATAAATGGGTAGCATGTGCTATTGTGGATTACATTAAGAACTGAGAAAATGTGTAATTCCAACAAATCCAGTTTGATGAATTGCTTGGAAATCCACATATCCTCAGTTCTTACTGTAACCTAATAACACATGCTAACGAATTATCATAGTTATCAGCACGATCCAGTTTTCTGACATTTAAAAAACAATAAGATTTACAGTAGTTACTGTGATCTCTGTAAGAATAAGTTGGCACGTGTAGATATCTCAAGATTGGTAACGTCAATTGTTGTATTTCGCTGCTCTATTATGAGAACAAGAACACTTTTGCTTTAGGGGTCAAAGGTCATTTAGGGTCAGCAGAGGGCAAAATATGAAAATCTAAAAAGTACATATTTATCCAGAACCTGAACATAATGTGATTAGCTCATACCTGTATGGTAGTAAAGCCTTATGAAGAGTAAGGTTTTACACAGTTTGGTGTAGGATAGAGATTATTTCTAACCAGGGTTCAAAACTTGAAATCCTTGTAAACACGATATATCCAGATAGGAAACGTTATTGGCTCACATATTTATTTTGCATGAAGCTTCGAATAAGCAGTACATCGACCTTATTGTTTTTCTATAATTGTGGAGGTGAAATAACAATTGGGTCATCAGGTGTGACAGTCTGTTTATCTTTACAAACATAAACAGGTTATCCCAAGATATTTGACATAACATAGCTGATATCTGGCGAACGTGTGTCTTATAATGAGTACGAGAACCCAATTATTTGGTTGAAGGTCAAATGTAATTTTGGGCCAACAGAGGCGAAAATATCACATGGATCTCATCAGGTTAACTATTAAAAAGGAAAATTTAGCTCATTGCTGTTTGAGACATGCAGAATCCATTATTCACAACAAACAATGTCCCTCTGTCGTTCTTTCGTCATTTTAGTACTAAGTCACACGATTCCCTATCCTGAAACCATGTAAGCACTGACTCTGTTTAGATTTATACTGCTCTCCATCTGCAATATGATCTTCAGCCATTGGCAGCTTGCAAACTTCTATCATGTTGCAAAAATTATGCATTTAAATGCAAGTAACCACTAAGAGGGGTTACCCTCTGGATTTCTTTGTTCTTTAATATGTTGATTTTATTCCTTCTTAATTGAATTATTTAAGGCTTTGAATAAATAAAACCATTGCTGAGTTTGAGACCTATAACATAACACATTCCTTTTTCCCCCTGTACAGCAACTTCAGTAGAAGATACAGAATGCGAACAAACACTGTATATTGAAATTGGTACAGTGGGACTCATTCCGTGTTCCTGTAATGGAAGCTCTTTGGCACTTATAGCTTGGGTCAATGTTAAAGAAGGGGAGAGCATATTATTACTCCATGATGGCGAGAAAAGTGGAGATGGCTTCGAATCTAGAGAATTTGATATTTATCCCGACGGATCGTTAATTATCAATAACGTGACCGCGAGCCATGAAACTGTATTCCGAGTATCAACGGCAGTCTCCACGTCGAGTTCAATAAATTCGAATGTTATCTGTGTGCACACAACCGGTATGTAGCTTTCATATTTAAATTATTGTAAATCTAAGGTGTCAGAACGGAAAGGAAGTATGTGATAAAAAATGACATCTGCAATCATGATCAAAAATCCGCTCCCACACAACATAGTAGGTTAATATAAATGTAACTATGTCGTGTTTGGTTTCGATGATAATCGTAACCTATGCATTCATGCAGGCGGAGAGTGTGTGTATGTGCGTTTGTTTTGCTATCTGACCGAGGACTTGAACAAAAGAATTTCAGGTCCTCGGTTGTGATTTCTAAAGAATCACCACGTCCTCGGAAGAATTATATTGTATGGGGTCTTGTTAAGGTTAGGGTACGTGGATTTGAACAATGGAAAATACAATGGGGTCCTCGGTCTGAATGTAATACAAACACGTGTGTGTGTGTGACACTTCGCTTGTAAACACGATATCTCAAGTAGGGAAGCTTGGACCAATCTAATATTTGGTGTATATGAGTACCACATTGAGTAGATATGCCCTATTTTATTTGGTGCCTGTGAAGGTCACCAAAGGTCAGTTAGAGGCCAAAAACCAAAATATTAAAACAAGCAATACCTCCCATTGACAGGGTCCGACATGGTTGATATTTTCGGAGTAGTTGTGAATGGGGTAAGGGATCGTTTCAAAACATAACGGTCATTTGATCCAAGGTCAACAAAGGTCAATCTGGGGTCAAAACCTAGTATTTTTGCAGTAACTTGAGAACAAAATGTCCATCAAAGTTTGGAGTTACGCTATTGTAATCCAGGAGTCGACCCGCATCTAGGTGACCTTTGACCTCAGGTTGACCTCCGGTGACCTTTATCAGTTTTTTGGTTATTTGAATTTTCGTGGCCATAATCGGATCTCAAAGGTACCTTCCGATCAAAATGGTCCATGGTTGACCCCTGTGCGAACTTCGTGTGCGAAGTTATCAGAGGTCATTTTTTTTGTTTTTTATTAAGTACAGTTAGGATGGTCGCATAGACTTCTCATGTTGCTTTTTTGAATCAGCATGTCAAACTACATCTGACCGCGAGGTCAAAAGGTCAAAGGTCAAATCTTGAAAAATATGCTTATTTTTTTTATTTTTTTATAAAAGTTGGTCAATATTTAGATATATGATAGAGCTCTTTGTGCTATATATAGGAAACCCACTCCCGCTTCAATCGGACATCCAGTTCTCAAGTTATGAGGGGCCAAAGGTTGGTTTTGATACCTTTCTAGCAATAACATAATTCGTGTACATTGTAGGCCAAACAAGTTTTACGACAGAGTGCACATCATCAAGGGGAACATTTTTGATAAGAACCATCGGGTCATCCATGGTCATTCAAGGTTGCTTATGTGCAAGAAACTGCCAAATTATGCTACGTTTTGCAACAACTTCTAGTCAAAAAGTCTGACAGAGCTGATATATTGGGACAAGTTGTGAATAAAGTAGGGGCACGTTTTCTAAAATAACCGTTGTGTGATCCAAGGTCACCAAAGGTCATTTATGGGTCAAAATGTGTTTTTTCCCTCAATAACTTGTGAAACTACCACTGACAGGGTCCGACATGGTTGATATTTTGGGACTAGTTGTGAATGGGGTAAGGAATCGTTTCCAAACATAACGGTATTATGATCCAAGGTCAACAAAGGTCAATAAGGGGTCAAAAACTAGTATTTTTGCAATAACTTGAGAACCAAATGTCCATCAAGGTTGGGATTTTGGGACAGAGTGCACATCATCACGCGGTACATTTTTGATAAAAACTATTAGGTCATCCAAGGTCATTCAAGGTTGCTTATGTGCAAAAAACTGCCAAATTATGCTATTGTAATCCAATAGTCGACCTGCATTTTGGTGACATTTGATCTCAGATTGACCACCAATGACCTGTATTAGCTTCTTTCAAGTTGATTATTTGAAGTTTCGTGGACATTTTCCAAACTAAATTGTCCATAAGTTGACTCCTCTGCAACCTAAATGTGCGAAGTTATTAGAGATCAAGGTTTGGTTTGGTTTTGTAATAATTGGTGTGTGGATTCATAACATTGAGTACAAGAACCCTTTTGTTTTTGATGGAGGTGTGTATAACCATGGAGGTAAAACAGATTTTACCTCCCATGGTATAACCACGTACAGTAGACTGACCTGTGTTATCATGCCATAGTGTTATTGTATGGTTTTACCTCCATGATTATTGTAACAGCTAGTTCTGGTTCTGTTTTACCTCCATGGTTATACTAACAAGCAGAAGTCTAGTGCATTGAAGTCATCGAAACCTCCATGCATTTTGCATTCTGGTGTTAATATGCCCCTGGGTGTATGCACGTGTGTGTAAGTGACCCGTGTTTGTAAATTCGGTATGAAAACATTCAAGGTGGATTAACTATATACTTGATATGTGGATCAGCCGTATTGTGTACAGTATATGCTATTCCTTTCTCAGAAGGTCAAATGTCATCTGAGGTCAAAAGAGGCCAACATCTAGAACCTTGTACACACGATAACTCAAGAAGTACATCTTTCTTGAACTTTATACTTGGTAGTCTGTAAACATTGTAAACATGATAACTCAAAAATTATCGCTACGGTTAATATGTGAGTTCTCCAATGATTTCCTTTTGGTGAACACAGTTTGGTCAATACCAATTCAGTTAAGTTTTTTGAAGGAGATCTATATAGGTCCTCAAAAAAACATGCAGCTGTTCAGGAAATTAAATCTGTTTCAAAGAGTTGTTATTCTTGCTGTTCTGCTTTAAAGAAATTAACAGTGGACTTTGCAACTGTCACCGTCTGAGCATCAAGGTATCGATAGGTCAAATATCAAATGGTCTCAAAATTGTTCATATTCACTATTATTTATCCTATTGGATGTTAGATTCAGCAGTAGTATGTGGCCATATTTTAAAGTGTATGAACAAGTGCATTTATTGGTTGATGCCCACAGGGGAGTTTTGTTTTTGTTTTTGGTGTAGCTCTAATTCCAGTTGGGCAAAATTATGATTGAACCCTTTTCTATTCAGTATTATTCATAGTATTTTCGATATGTGCCAACAGGGGGCTTCACAGTTAACGTTGGTTTCACTATTTTATTAGCAAGGTTTGATCGATGGGTAGGTTGGTAGGCTCCTCTACTAGTATACATATACTAGACAGTACCAAGATGTGAGCGAGTCCTAAGCCTATTCAGTACCTCACTGCAACTTTGAGCCGCTTCTAGATTAGCGCGACTTCATACAATTTCCCGATTATTTATCAATCTTGTCTTTAATCTGCAGATTGGTGCGCGATTAAAATATCACCAATACTCCATACACTGCCTAAATGAAAGAGCTACCTTTTACGTAATGAAAATATAAGGTTGACAAAGCAGGCTATCTTCCACTCGCCCTTCTTGTTCAGTGAAAACTTGTACGTAATGCACGTGCATATAGCAAATCCTTTTACACCGTTCATTCCCATTGAGATTGGTTAATGACCAAAATAAGTTTACAACTTTAAATTGCTTCGATTTCGCCAAGGCAATGATTTCATCTATATGTGAAATATGACGTCACTTTGCACACAACAATGAAGGCTCTGTATTAATAATACTGACAGTAGTGGAGTTTAAATACCGTTTGTCTCCAAAAAAAATCAAAAGGCTAGCCCTAATGTGTCACATTATTTAATCTTATTTTTCCCTCAGTGAATAAATGATTCATACATAATAAAGAAAAGGAATATAAACATTGCTTTCTGCAAAGCGATATAAGCTATCAGATTATTCCGTTTTACATAGTCCAGCAACATATCAAAGCGAAAACCAGATTTGAGACGTGTTGTAAAAAGAACAAAACGAAAAAATCTGTTTTTACCTGATTCTAAATATAATGCACGATGATTACATTTGATGATATCCTTCACATTTGTGACGTTTTTGCTGTTAGATAGAAAACAGGGTGAAACGTTTTTATTTACATCTTATTACATGTGAAGCCGTTAAGGCATCGCGTAATGCAGACTTATTTTTCCTATTTAATTGTTTTTTTACCAAGAAAGAACTGTAATGTATTACCCATTGGATATAACGGTTCAACTCATTTCCTTTATCGGTCTATGTATGTCTGTAAAGATGTATCACCTAAAGGCATCCGTAGTTTTCTCTTTGGTGGGCAGAGTATGAACAACTGCCCATTGTAACAATCCAGTGACCTTTGACCTGGGTCTATTACTCATCCTTGTTTAGATGCATGGTGCATCATATGGTCACAAAAGACACTATTGTTTTAATTTGGTTTATTTTGGGAAAAAACCTGTTTTGGAGGAGATGTTGGGAAGAACAAAGAAGGTGAGAGAGTAATTGACTCTAGCAGAGGGTGGACTACAGCTAGTGATTATATATTCACCTGTATTCACCTGTATCCCACGCCTCATCACTAGACGGATGTAGTGTGGGATGAAGAAGGGAGAGAGAGCTCAGCTCTTGTAACTCCCCTGCATTGCAGATGTCTGTCCAAAAGTCCCTTGAACTGATTTATACTGGTAGCATCAATGGCAGACTGTGGAAGGGCATTCCATTCATATACAACCCTGACCAGAAAAAAGTGTCCGTGTACATTTAATTTTGAATACTTTGCGCACAGTTTCATTGAATGGCCTCTAGTAAAAGATATATCACTAAGTTCAAACCATAATTGAGGGTTAGCTTTTACGTAACCTTTCATAATTTTAAAAGCTTCAATTAAATCTCCTTTTAGTCTTCTGGTGGATAATGTAGTGAGATTTAGAGCAGAAAGTCTTTCATTGTATGGCAAATGCCGCAAAACAGGTATCATCCTTGTAAATCTTCTCTGTACTTTTTCAAGATAATCTATATCACCTTTTAAATATGGGTTCCAAGCTTGAATGGCAAATTCCAAGTGTGGACGAACAAGAGATTTATAAAGTTGCAACATTAATTCATGTTCCTTGTTGCAAAGGTTCTGTAAATCATTCCCAAAATCCTGTTGGCTCTTTTCACACAGGCAACAACTTGTGTATTTAATTTGAGAGAGCTTGAATCAATAACACCAAGATCCTTTTCTTCATTCGATGTCTCTAATGGCTGACCATTCATAAAGTAGTTGAAACGATGATTATTATGACCAAAGTGCAGAATCTTACACTTGCTAACATTAAATAACATTTGCCATTTCTCAGACCAGAGATGCAGCTTATTGATATCATGATGATGATGGAAATATGCAGTCTTTTCTGACACTATTTTCCGATTATTTTTAATACCTTTGAAGTAGAGACTTAAATAAAGACAAAGTAGAGACAATAAATTAGAGATGTAGCTTTTGCGCTATAATTGATATCTATCTCCGTTTTTTGTGTCTCACTACAAGCTGGATACTACTGCCTACTTGTGTACTGTATAGAAAATAACTGTACAGTGAACTAAAATATTACGCGCGTGTTTCGTTATTGTACCTCGTTATGTAATTTTGTTTTCCCCATTGGAGGAATTATTTATACGTTGCTAACAATTTAGTAAATGATTTTGAAAGCTCAAGTTTGAATATGGAATAATTTACACAGCTGTTACATTCATAAAAATGTCCCAATATTTGAAATGTTCAGAACTGCTAAATAATAATTTGTTCACCCAAAAATGTATAAAATTTCCGGCAATTTTGGTAAACAATAACTTTCAGGAATTGGAGTATCACAATAACTAAAAATAATCAAACGGATTTTTCTGAAATAATATACGGTTACATGGAAACGCGGTACAACATTCATCGTCGTTCATTAACTTTCAGATACATTAATTTGTCCATCAATAATCAATGTGATCATTACAAGAGAATGTATTCCTTGAGGATCTTTTATTTTTATAGTGAAACCAGCTATAACCATTCCCGTCATCGAGGAGTGTTCGAACACATACGGTACTACCTGTGTAAAGTCGACAGCTGATTCCGTTGAGGTTAACTGCTTTGTCAGAGATAGCCGTCCCGCAGTCAAATTGAGTTGGACGATAAGAATTCATGGTGGCGATCACATCCTACCATCAAACTACAGGAACTACACAACTGATAATGTTACATATATATCACATATTAAAGCAACGTTCTCTTTCGTGGAGTCGTCTGTTTTAAGTCTTCTGGTCTGCCGAGCGCATAGTGTACCACTGAATCTGGTGGAAGACGAAAACGTTATTTTGATTGAAAAAGAGATGGATTACACTTCCTTGGCAACTCCCATCAGAAGATATTTGAATATTCATTCACCGATGAATTTATCCTGTACAGACCTTGGATTAAATTTAGTCATTTGGAAATGGTCACCTGAACAAGATGCTTTTGAAACTCTGTATGTTAGCATCTTTCAGAAAAGTAATCACACAATAATCAGCAACAACGAATACAAGCTAGGAGATGAGGGCAGTCTTTCTTTACAGAACACGTTGGTAGAACACGAAGGACTCTACACGTGTGTTTACGATAACGGTGTCAGTGGCGGCGTTGTGTTGTACGATGTGCTTGTGATGGGTATGATGGTTTATATATTTTATCTTTAATGCTTCACAGTCTCTACTGTATCACCAAAATAGCATAAGTACATGGGTATTTGCATACGTTTCCCAAATTGCGTTATACTTTGTTAAATATTAGACATATTCTTAATTCTACATAAAGTCGTTTTCGTGGAATGCAGTATCACAAGATATGTGTTCGTTTGGGCAGATGGTTTGATTCCTTCATGCTATATACCATTCGACCTCGTAATAGTTATGGGATCAAAATACTCGAAATCTAACACCAAATGGGCTATACAAATATATAATCTATTTGATATATCATTTCCTTTCAGTTGATCCAACTCCAATTTTTCCAGTCATAGATGGATGTAATCACCAACAATATTGCGTCTTGGAGAAGCAACCTCAGGAAGTTTTGACATGCTCGGTGCTGGGAATAAGACCTAAAGTGACTCTTGAATGGAGAGCCGTTCGAGAGGAAACAGTCATTGACTTTACACAACATCAATTTACGGTGACACAGACGGGTGACTTGTATGATATATCTCTGACAGTTAATGTTGACTTTCCTCTAACAACTCAAAATAAAGTTACCGTAGAGTGTCGCGCTGTAGGAGAGAATGCTGAACTATTCAGTCTTTCTACGAAGATTGATCTGCTCTTTCCAAATGGTAAGTCAATACACGTCTCATTAAATGCGCAGCTTTGTGAAGTGTTTCCGTGATTACTTGTTGTTTATGACCATTCCGCATATTTGTTTTATTTATAGTGCTTACCACAGAACAGAGATCATACACCGTCACAATAACCATAATCGCCGTATTGTTCACGATGATGATCATCATCACAGTCGCTCTGGTGATTATATGCAGAATAAGAGGTACATAATACTATTAATGTAACATAATTTACACATATTTTGGGTATATGTGTATATCTCTATTTTTCAACTACAACAGAAATGCATACCAACATAGAATACTAGACGTAGCTACAGTATGTCAACATAGGAAGCATGGTAATAGCGATGATAATACTGTGCGTACAGAAACCTTTGTGAAATTAAATTCCTTTACTAGTGAATAAATGTACGTGTCCATCATGTAAAGTACATATGACGTATGCACAAGCAGTCGTCTTAAACACTGCACAACTCTTCTTCAAGATTATGATTTCATTAAAGTGAAACATTTAGGATAACGATAATTCTTTTCTGATAAAATATACTAATTCCTGATGATTTTTTTTCTATATAAATAGGACAGAGGATGCAAGGTTCATTGCACAATTACTTTAGAGTCAAATTGATCCACTATAAATGCATTTATTTCTTTACGAGAACTGAACTTCAGATTTACCGAAAATTGTAATTTGTAAAAGATTCACACAAACCGTGCAAGTCAAGTATGAATTTTATCCATGACAACATCTTTAGCTACCCACAACATTCTACATCAGGATTTTTAATAAATGTTTGTATTCTTTTCAGCGAGGAAAATTAAAATGAAACGAATTAAGGGTGGTGATGCAGAAAATGAGGTAATGTTTATTAATGTACTGTACTTTCTTTTTATAACTGAAGTAGGCAGTCACTATATTCTTGAAGCAGAAAACTAGGTTACTCTTTTCGCGGTCCTTGACTGGAGTTGATTTGTAATTGTTATTTTTTTCATGACACTGTCTTATCGCTTTCATCATCTAAAGATGTGAGCAAGTATTCAGTATACACTGAAGCGCCATTGCCACTTTGATATATATAAATACATGCGATAAATTCACTTTCGACATTGTCGAAATTATTGCCCTCTTGCAACCAACAGTCATATTGTGTAATATTTCGCCATACATTCTTCGCTAAAAAGATACATCATATCGGCAACAGTACAATGTGTGCTACACAGCTTCCAGTTAATTTAACTAATTGTAGACAATTAGCTCTATATTAAAATCAAACGTAGAAAGGGAGATCGCTCTGGGAAGTATTATTGATGCAAAATATAAGACTTTATGTTATCGTGTTAAAGTATATTAAAACCAGTGGTATGTTTTTCTTTTTCACAGGGTATCCCAATGCTGGAAAATGGTATGTGTTGCAGAAAATATTAACTTGACTTTAATATCGTAAATTGGTAATATATATACATGACACTAACAAAACAAAGAACAAGTAACTTGTCGTGATGTGATCAACCTTTTATAAACACCTAACATCGTAAACACTGTATTGTAGTAACAATTATGCAATCCTACGTGATTCCAAGATACTGCGCATTATCGCTAAATTATCAGTACACACAATAGACACACTCTATTCTGGTGGATGATATGTTAATGATACTTGTCATGTAGTTCTACCGAAGGATATCTAACACATGTCACTGATGTATAAGTTGATATTTTGTATTTATCTAAAATCTTTATTGTGAAGAGTCCGGTTAATTCAGAGTGACGCTGCCTATGAAGTGCCTTATGTGACAATATTATATACCA
>KN882415.1:177660-206284 GCA_000934455.1 Apostichopus parvimensis | reverse complement strand
ATATATATGTAGAAGTACCACATTGAGTTATAGAAGACTATTGTTTTTGGTGGAGGTCAAAGGTCATTTGGGGTTTTCAGAAGTCAAAATGTGAAAACCTCGTAAAACATGACATCATTTTATTGGAAGCTTGGGCAGATCTCATACTTTGTATGAAGGTGTAAAACATTGAGATAAAAGAAGCCTATTGACTTTGGTGGAAATCAAAGGTCATATGGGGACAACAGGTCAAATCGTAAAAGCCTTGTAAACATGTACACCCTTACTATACCTTATGTCAGATTCATGAAGAGAACTGCTCATATTACATCATGGAAACCACAATGCATTTTTTGTATTCTGGTTTTTCCCGTTGTGGTTGTGGTCAATCAAATGCGCTGAAAAATACAATCCTCTATGTGGAAATGTAGTAATCAGCTCCGCAAAATCGGTAGTGCAAGGGATTTTGCAGATGCCGATTATTTAATAATCTGCCCTATGCCGCTTATCTAACCGGTTATCGGTCAAACACTACTATATACTGCTTAAAATAATATGTAAAGAAATGTGTAAAAGTAAGTTGGCCTGACGTTTCGATCCTAGCAGGATCTTGAATAAATAATATGTATCAACATTTAGAAGGCATGCAACGGATATGGAAGCACTGGTGTCAATAAGAGGGGGGCGGGGGACGAGCACTCGCACCCCACCCTTAATAGAAAATCAAAATAGGAAGAAGAAACAACATATGTATTAAAATGCAACTGCTTCGGGGACTTTTTTCCCTGGATTCTCACTAAGACTTTTAATTCCATTGAAACTTAATTCATCATTGAGATGTATTTTCTGTGCTGAAACATTACTATCAGAGAACATTAAATATCTGAGAAGCGGAACTTTCTCAGCTGAAGTCCCCAGGACACCCATCAGGGCTTAGACAACACAAATTAATATCTCCGTCTGACATGTATTTACATGCCTTAAACTTAGTACAAGAGGACAAGAAGTCTCAAATACATTACAGCTTCCATAGCCCCTGGACCTGACAAGAGCACAGATATATATATATATATTCCACAGAGAAAAATAAGAGTATTAATATTACTGACATGCCTGGTGTGCTCAAAATGTGCTAACAGGTTCCAAGCAATATGTGAAACTACTGAAGCTATGAAGAGATTTGCAGTACCTGTGTAGGCCCAGCCAATACAACAGAGAACACAACTGAAGATTATTCCTACTCATATCAGTATTTACTTAGCTGAATGAAGAAACTGTAATTTGTGCTTGTTTAATTTTTAAAACATTGCTCAGCCAGTTACTGCAGTTGGTCTCAAAAAGCTATTCGGTCTCAAAATTGATCAAATGTTCGCCGAATTGAAATGCGATCTACGAAGGTTACACGTGGCTCCATGTGTCAACATTTGTGAAAAGTATTGACCAAATTGGATACTTATTGACCAGTTTGACACAATACTCTGTTAACATTTGGTGATGTAAAATCTAGAGAGAGACCCGCAGAGAGTGGTTTAACTTGGACAATGTAGTCAATGTTGTCTCCAGGGGACTGGTGTCATTAAATACAGAAAATCAATATTAAAACACTCATCGACCAAAGCTGACCCACTAAAATAGATACAATTATCTCCTGATGACCTCCACAGTGGAAATTCAAAAAACATCCTGTCCTCAAGAAATATTTCTCAGTCAAGCCTAAACCATGGTTGGGTTTGTGTGAAGTTGAACTCTCCTTTGGGACCACCTTTATATTGCTGCATCACTCCGTTTTACGCCACTTCCCAGAGACACATGACAAACCGGTTCAAATTGTATTGTTCACTGGATTTTTTTTGACACTTACCTGGTTCTTTGAAACTGAAGTGTACTTTCCTTATTCTATATTTTTTGTTGGGTGAATGTCCATGTATACAGTGTAGTTAGCCAGAGACATACACATATGTATTTCTGACTGAAATTCTCAATATATACTTTCATTAGAACTTAATTCTCAATTACATCATATTTTCTCTTCATTAGGTTAATTGCATAATCTTGAAGCCAGCTATTAGGGGATCACATACTATACCTGTATTTTCCGGTTTTTGATGAAAGTGTTCATGGTGTGCTGACACGGAATATGAATGGTTTATCATCTGCTATTGCCTTTATGTGATGGTAATCACATTAGTGATGGTAGTGTATACCAGCCCGATGGTAATGTTTCTACAACCTCTGGTGGGTTTTCTGCAGTACAGTAGAGATGACTGTTTTGCTTAAATATTGAAGTATGATTTGAAACAAACTTGGAAAGCTTAATACAGATCACCTCCACTTTTAAATATTCATTTCAAACATGTCTATCATATCAGCTAAAGATCGTGGTTGGATTTGCTTCTCCTTTAAATCTTTGATATTTTCCTCCAAACTCATGAAAAAAACTGTCATAATAAACTGTACTATTCACAATCCCATCCTGTGAAGCTAAAGAAGCATGATACAAGTAAGGTGTACACAAAACTAGTGACATTAAGAGCCAGGCACAGTTCCATGCACAATTGTGTCACCAGACCCACTTTTTTAAATAAAAGTATATTATTTGTTATCACATATTTCACTGGTCACTCAGCTAAAGACTGTAGCCCCCACGCAACCCCTCCCTAACCCCCTCACACCAGGACTAAACAGAACAACAGTTTATTAAATAACTGTATAAATCAAAGATAGTAAAGTATGTACTTTAACTCAATTATGGTACAATGTCAGCATTTCAGAAATCATACAAATTCATCAACCTATATACATTATAGTGAAACATTGGTTCCCAAATGATGTGACCAGAATCCTTCGTCATGTTTTCTTCAGGCTCCAATCTGTTTTCAGGGCTGCATCATTATAACTATGTTACTCAATTAAATATAAAGCGGACTGTGGACTACTAGCAGTATTACTTAAAGTTTGACTGAAGATTCACCGTTTGTCTCAATTTCAAGTTAACATTTGTTTATATTTCAATTATTTTAGTATTAGTTGAGTAAATTCACTGTGGGAAGCATATATGGGACCTTGAACTCAATTTTTGCAACTAAAGTAGCGTACCATATGTTCATAATAGCTCTGTATTTTTATGTGTTTGACAATGTTACATGATATAATTCTGCTACTTGATGACATTCTAAATAAATAATAACATTATAACGGATGACCATCAGGAAAACTTCAATTATTCAGTCCTGAGATCAGCATTTTTAAAGATTTGCCAGTTTCATGCAGACTAAAGGTCTTGAAAGAAGTGTGCACACTTAACATGAGCAGAGTAATGATTGCATGGTCCACCACCTGATTCCATCCAACCACGCAATCATCCACCTCCTTCATGATAATGCAAGTGTTAAAGTGGAAGTTTTTACTCCATAATTTACCAGATGATCCTTCAATGATAATTTCCCCACCGAAGATTCCCACATGCAGCAACACCCCACTTCCCTCATCAATTCTAATTACTGCAAAACAAGATAAAATATATAAAAAATCTAATTTAGAATACTTCTGAATGTCGTGTCTTAGAAATAAGGGATTCTGTGAAACCTCTTTTATTCAGTGTTTCTATAATTTAAGCATCATCTCTACAAATTGTACCATAATTGTAAGATTCAAGAGGACTACATTTTCATGTGATTTTTATATTACAGAAAAGTACATCTCTAATCTTTCAAATTCAACCAATTTTAATGTTGATCTGGCACCCATTGTTTCATTACGGAACAGTTTAATTGCCGTTTGAACATCTAATACTAATGAAGGCTTTCTAATGTCACCGTTTCCAGGTTGTGTGGATCTTATGTAATTTATGACAAGGTCCACTCAACCCATTATATTAAATAGTTGTCATGGATAATGACAAGCAACATTTTATGAAAATATCACAGCAGATCATACAACACAATGTGATAAGATTCAGAATGTTAAGTCATCTTAAATCCTTAATACATTTCGTACTCGTTTTAGGTTCGTTAAGTTACTGGTTTACAATATGCTGATGGTCATGCTAAATTTATGGTTAGTGTATAGCAGGACAATTTGGCTGGGTTGTAGCTATAATTAGATTTGAGCCTTGGCATAAAGCTATTCTGTTACTGACTACTTCTCTTGAAACGTTAATTGGTTTGAAACTTGCTTGATCAATAAACATCCTAGAGGCTAAGGGAAGATAAAGGCCTCAATATAACATACATACACCATATACTAGGCACTTTATACCATACACTGTATTGCTAACAATGTGTATATGCATACAAAGAGGTGTCTATGTTTAATATATTAGGTCCATTTTTTGTTTTGTGTATGCATCATAAATAATAGAACAAAAACTTAGATGATTTGATCCCTTCCAATATTTCAGTGTGTCATAGTGTTGGGTGGCAGGTCATGGTAGTAACTGGTCTTTACATCATGGCCACACTCCTCTGTATTGCCAGCCTTACTTACACAAAAAAAGGGTATAAAATGTAAGACAGGCTCTAAAAACAATCACACAAATCAACACTTCAAACATAAGAAGACCCATACCCACACTAAGTTAATACTTCTAAAGTTTGGTTCATATTATTAGGACTATCCTTAATGGTACGTGTAAGTTACAAACCTAAACCTATAGAACATAGTAACGTTTCCATTGGCCAAGTAGTTCAAACTTGAGTTATCATCAAACTTTAATATCCCAAGACGAAAGTATACTATTTGAATAAGGTTAGTGTTCTAAAATGTGGCCTGAAAACTCCTCCTAATGGCAGGAGAACCTACTTGAGATTATTTCCATATCATATAAATCCCATATACCAATGCTAAATCATTTATAAATAATTTAATATGTGACATGTTTCTCCAGTGTGTCTGTGATTTTGTTACTATGATCACACTGTCTGAAGCCTGTGTGTTTCCACTTGCGATATGTTACATATATCACATTTAGGCCTTTGTTTAATAAAAGGTAAACATTAAAGGAACCGTTTCTCCTTATCCATCCTAACCATTCCTACTCTACCCATCTCAGTGCATCTAGAGCCCAAGAAACTTCAAATTTAAATCTGACGGTAATCTAGTCTTTATTCTATTTGCCAATGAGCTATATACTAAAGGATTGCAAGTAGAAGTCCTCTTTGGTTGGTTTACTGTAATGTGTGTAATACAAGACATGCACATAGCTTCTGGGCCCTATGCATGTCCTAATAGTATAAACCACATTTATTCACAATTCTATTCTTAGCCATTGTTCAATGGTGTTGAAGGATTCTCTTAATATGTTATGTCTACGATGTACATTATTAACACTTCAATTATAGTACTGGCTATTTAAGAGATATTTCCAGGAAACTCAAGCACATGTGCTTTCTATATTTATTCTCTGTTGTAATACTATTGAAGATAGCTCACAATTTGGTAGACACACTCAAGCAATTGTCAAAAGATTTGTTGGGGCGGAGGGAAGGGGGGTGGGACATTAAAACTCCTATGAGGTAACATGGAGTTGATAAGTTAACTACCTGTGTTGATTACCTCAGATTCGAAATATATATCAAAGCAGCTTTATGAAAAAGGTAAATGTGCTTTTTATAACGATATTAGGCCTTTGCACTTAGCTATGTGAGTCCAACAAACCTACAGATGAAAGCAGAAGTAGAAAACAATATATATGCTGCACTGAGAATACAGCTATTAAAATATCCATATATACTTTCATATGTAAAGCATTGTTGTCTGTTACAAAACTGATAACATATCTGATGAACTTTCAGCTTGATAAATCTAGTGAATGGAAAGTGAGTTATATTGTATTTTCTCTTTAACCTCTAGATGGTACAGTTCCAACATTTCTTCTTTACATTTCCTCCAAGAAAGCGAAAGAAAAACTAAAGCGGGGACACATCAATTATGATATAAATTCCTTTATGGATAAGAGTCTGGTGAGTATTTACAAAATAATTTCTCAACAGTCATTTGTGACATAGGAAAGGGTTCTGTAGCATACCTTTGATAAAATCTGCAGGCCATATGAATGTGAAGACAGCTTGCCAAATTAGTTCTATAAATAACATCAAATGCCCTTGCTAAGATTCCACTTACTTAACTGTGTAGAGCTAACAGATTTACTTTAAATAATGACTATATTGTAGTATACAGTGGTGGAGTGAAGATTTCTCTAAAATGGAGACAGGTACCGATGGATACATACAATAACAGTTCATGAGAAAACTTATGTATAAAATGAAGATTGCCCACATGCCATGCAAGCTACGTTTTTGTAGTATTTACTTTGGTCTGATCAGAGATGTGATAGAAATTGGAAAACTATGAAGTATGAAGTCTTTGAAGCTTAATGCACGTTGCCACCTGTAACCTCGGTGTTGTTTTGACCCATTAATACAATAAACTGATAATGAAAGAGAATGAATTAGGGATTCTCCCGGCATCTGCTACCAGTAATTGCTATCTTTAGATCTTTAGTTTTGCCGGTAGTAATGGATTTAACTTTTTAATATGCCAGCACCATGAGGTGCCATGTTCATTGCTCGCAGGAAATTGTGTTAAATTGCACACACATATTGTTGTATATATTGGCAAGATTTTAGTTGTAATACACAACATATAGTTGTAATGATGACCGAACCCTCCCTAGAATGGACGTAGGCCAAATTTCATGCCCCCCCCCCTCCCCCAAATGAAAAATTTAAATCAAGAGAGGGTACAGCAGGGTTGCATTACTGTATTACTCGATTGGGACTTGAATTCCCGGAATAAAATCAAGGAGGAAGGGGGTGATCCCTCACTTGTAGGGAGACTACTTTTACAATAACTTTCTGAAGTACAGTATATACAGATACAACATGCAGTACATCATACACAGTTGATAACTCTTCAACATTGTTTCAAGAGTTACAAAACATAGCACCTGTTTTGCCTCTAAGCACCCTTCATTTTTGGTTTCGATGAATATCGTAACCTTTGCGATCATGATGGCGTATGTGTGTATGGGTGTGTGTGTGTGCGTTTGTGACGCCCAGCTTGTAAACAAGATATCTCAAGAAGGGAACCGAGGTCATGTTTAGTGTGTAGATGTACCATATTAAATACAAGCAGTCTATTGTTTTCTGTAGAGGTCAAAGGTCATTTGAGGTCAACATGGGTCAAAATGGGGGAAATATTGTTAACATGATATTGCAAGAAAGGACAGTACTTATATTTGGTTTGTAGACGTACCATATTACATTTAAGAAGCCTATTATTGCTTTGGTGAAGGTCATTTGAATTCCCCTCTTACCTGTCTCTCCACACTAACACATCTTCCTAAACATAATATCGCAGAGGGAAGCTTGGACAGATCACATATTTGGTATGTAATTGTACCACATTGAGTACAAGAAGCCTTAATGTTGTGGGCGGAGGTCAATGGTCGTTTGAGTTCACCAGGTTCATATTGTGAACCATGGTTTACACAATATTTCAACAAGGACTGATGTATCTATCACATTGAGTACAAGACGCCTGTTGTTGAGGTCAATGGTCATTTCAGGACATCTTGTGTCATTGTGAATTTATTATTTGTCACATCACACTGCTTTTCACTGTATTGCTAATGTCAAGTATATTGTACATCCTCACTATGTATTACGTCAGATTCATGCAGAAATAGCTCATGTTACATCATCAAAACCACTATGCATTTTGGCATTCTGGTTAAATAATATCTTAAAGAGTGGGGACAGCCCTCCCCTTCATCCTCCTCTGGACAACATGATAGTTTACCCCTTCCACTACAAAACGGTGGTCAAGCACCTGCCGTAGAGCCCATTTAATGGCATGAAACGAATACGGCGTCAATTATACCTTAAGCTCTTAACTCCTGAAATGGGGACAAAAACATGCACACCACGAAGTGGCTACAAGGGTGTATGTGCAATTACACATAGCTCTTATTTCTGAAATGCTGTTACATATTAAATGCAACGTATTACTGGTATACTGTTTGTTTGATAAAAGCAATCCAGACTAGTTATTAGACCTAACCTTGCTTGACTTAAAAGTAACAACATGCGAAATTTGGTGTTGAAACAAAGATAAACAACTTCATTAGCCTGCTGCACCAATCATGTTAAAAGTACTAAACTAGAAAGTTTGCTGATCAATTTAGCCCAATCCAAAAGATTACAAACATGTTACCAATTTTAGCCTATTGTTTTTTATATAGATATATTTTCAAAAACAATATTTAACATGAAATTAAAAAGGTCCGTACAATAAAATACATGACTTTGCAATTATTTAGTTGTTTCAGGGACACAAAGTCATTTTAGCATTAGCTTGAATATCTGTTAGCAGTAGAATACATGTTGAGTAAATATTAACAAGGAGAACTCAAAAACAAGGGTTATTATTGTTTACTATAAGGCATATCTAGTTGTGATATTCTCAATATAGAATTAGTGACAACTGATTCTTAATGTATTTGTCTTTCTCTCCTTATTAGGTAAATATGGATTAATCAGTCTTGAGATGATCGTGGGGTCACATGATGTAGATCTTGCACAGAATGGTTTACAATATGCTGATGGTAATGGTAAGGGCATAATTAGTGTATAGCAGGACAGGTTAGCTGAGTTATAATTGGAATTGAGTCTGGGTAGAAAGTGGTATTGTACACAAATATGTGTATGTGTTTACAATACTGTGTTTAAAATGTATGTGTTTAAAATACTGGGTCCATTTTGTGTGTGTTTGCATCAAAAAGTTAAAGAACATAACATTCAGATGACATGATCCCTTCCAACTTGTGAGTGTGTCATAGTGTTGGGTGGCAGGTAAGGGTAGTGATTGGGTCTTTACAGCATGGCCACACTCCTTCGCTATTGCCAGACTCTCTTCTCCCCCAGAAATAAAATGTATGACAGGCTCTGAAACAATCAATTAATTTCATTAGTGCATGTCCCCTCACAACTAAAAAAAGTCACTTCAAACAAGACCCATACCCACACTAAGTTAGAACACTTCTTAAGTCTGGTTTATGTTATGATGAGGACTAGTATTGGTATATCTAAGTCAAAAACTAAGGAGTAAATTGTCACAAGCAGTTAAACTTAACCAAACCTATAGTACATAGTAAGGCTTACATCGACCTAGTAGTTACCATAGATATACCTTCAACTTTGAGTTATCATCAACTTTAATATCCCAAGACTAAAGTATGCTATTTGAATAGTGTCTGTTTTTTGAAGGTAGCCTGTAAAATCCTACCAGGTCCTCCCAGACAAAGGTGCTTTGAATAATGATATTAGTATTGTACTGTTGGCTATGCCAGTCCAACAAATGCAAAAATAAAAAGAAAAACAGAAAAAGAAAATAATAAATATGCTGCTCTAAGAATACAGCTATAAAAATGTTCATATGGACTTATTAACAAGACACAAGGAAAGACATTGAACGTCACTATGTAAATTATCTTGAATATAATTTTAATTTGCCGACTGCAAAATGAAGAAACAACTCTCCAGGTGAAGATGCCTGTCCAGCAATCCGATGAAACTGCTGATGACATATTTGAAAGTGTTGCTACTTTTATTACAAATATGAATGTTTCAAACTGTGCCATTTTCATTTGCTAAAAAGATAATATCTGAAGTTGACTTTTTTATTTGATGCATTTGTAAACCATCTTCAGAAAGTTCTAAATGAACATTTGAAAGAGATAGATGAAGGTAGTCTGCCATCTAAGCAAAATGTGCAATAGATGTACTGATATTTGACAGTCTGGGATATCCTTTCATACATTCAACAGAATAACAAAAGGAAAAAAAATACTTTGAAGGGAAAGGTTTATTAGTTTAAAGTAATACAACAAGTAGCAACTACAGTGATAAGGCAATGTGCCATGATGGAATACCTATTCCTCTTCTGTCATATAATGTTAATTTCAAAAGTGGAAATCTGTTAAGTTCGATGAAAGGAATTAACAAGCAAGAATATTATTTATCTGAGTGTTCTTTGCTTGTATACCAGGCTTCAAACCTCACGCAATAATATTTTGTTGGTTGCATGTACTAAGTCTCTCATTGTTACCAAATTTGGAATTGATAGTATCCTCTCATGTTTGATTGAAGACCTAAATAAACTTGAACAGTCGGGTATTGAAATGTTCTGTGATGACTTCAATGGGAAAGTATTGCTTTGTCTGTTTCAAGTGATATATGACAATTTGGGTCTTTACCAGGTGCTTGGATTTTGGGAATCTTTCGCACACACTATTGCTGCTGTTTTTGCAAAGACGTGGAGGAAACAAAGAGGAAAAGTACTGTAGAAGATAGATGCATTCTAAGAACAATGAAAACTTTGAACAATACCTCCCCATAGGCAATGTTTCAATTACTGAATGAGCTTGCCAGATACCATGTCACTGACAACCAGGCTCCTGGTGTGATGCATGGTGTTTTAATAGGTTTTCTACCATTTGAAATCAAAATAATTGTGAATACCTTCATTAAACAAATTGTTTTCAAAGTTGAAGAAGAGTTCAATAAGCAACATTCATCGTTGAACTATGGCTATGCTAAGAGTTTTATTTACTATTACCCTCTAAATTGTATACATGGTGCTTCAATGTCATTTACTGTCATTGTAGGATGCAAGGAGGATTCTAGCAGCGAACCATACTGGACGATATGTGATGAGGTTCATTGAAGCAAATTGTTTCTTAACTAAAAGGGAGAAACAATATGTTTGAACACCTGATCACTCACCATGGACTGAAGTAAGTAGAGATCAATCTGTATGCTGAATACAAGAAGTTTCCATCTCGGTCATCAGCTGTTAATGTGAAAATTGTTTTTCATATCTCAATGCTTTTTGCTGTACTACTTATATTGAAGTATGTTGTTCATCATGGCTGTACCCTACAGCCTAGTTTGTCACATTCTAATATGAGATTATTCCTGTAGAATTGTCGATACCGCACTGCAGTTTTGCTGTCTGGTTTTATTCTGATAAATGTTATTAAAATGATTCTGTTTTCTTGAAATTGTTCAGTCCTTTTTTCATGATAGCATGCTATTACATTAAGTATTTTTTTGTTTGTTATGTGATTATGTGTGTTATATGTGTGTGTGTGTAAAGGGGAGGAGGTGTGTGGGAGGGGTCGGGGCAAGGTGCCTACTGAACTTATCACCTTAAAAGTACCAAACTAGACAGTTTGCTGATCAAGTAAGCCCAATCCGAAGGAGTGCAAACATGTTTTATGTTTCAAGTTTAGCCTTTTGTTTTGTTTATGGCAAAATGTATACAAATTATTCAAGTTAGAAAATGTTTTACAACAAATTAAATGAACCTGCAATGGTTGAGTTTTTCCAGATGCAAAGTCATTTCAGCATATCTTGTATATATGTGAGCAACACAATAACTGTCGAGTATAAACGTTGAAAGGCAAACTAAAGAACAATGGTTTTTATTGTGAACATTGATTGCAATTGTCTGTATCTCCCCATTAGGTGATTGTAGATTATTCAGTCTTGAGATAATGTTTAAGGGGTCACCTGATGCCAGATCTTAAACAGAATGCTGATGGTGTAATGGTAAATGTGTAATTAGTGTATACAGTAGCAGGACTGGTAAGCATTGTGATAGTTCTAATTTGATTTGAGTCTGGGTAGAAAGGGATTTGGTTACTGCATAATCCTAGTGGAAAGTAAACTGCTTTAACTTGTTTCAACAAAGTCCCTAAGGAAAGATAAAGGCCTCACCATAAAACACATACACCATGTATGCGGGACTGCATGCTATACATTGCATTGCTTCCAGATATGTTTACACACATGCATGTTATAGGTGTAGGTTCAATTAACTGGGTCAGTATTTGTTCTGTATGAATCATAACTTATAGCACAAAATATTTAGATTACTTAATCCCTTTAACAACCAACCATACATGGGAAGCAGGTTCTCAGTATTTCTTAGTGATGGGAGGTAGGTAAGGGTAGTAATCAGGTCTTCACAGCACTGCCATACTCCCCTGTATTGCCAACCTAGCTCCCTCCAAAATAGGCAGTAAATATAATTTCAATGCCTGCAAGGAATTGCGGGCTTTAAAAAGATCAAGTTAGTTCATAATTTCACGTTCCCTTACATCATCAATATAAACGTTTCAAACAATGTAATACTCATACCCACACTAAGTTAGAACACTTCTAAAGTCTGGTTTATATTATGAGGAGGACTATCCGTATTGGTGCATATAAGTTACATTGATAGCGTCATGTCAGCAACTATTGTAATGGTCCTAACTGAACACTAGCCTCAAGTACATGCCACGATATATACTTTGAATAAAAGCAATGTTCTTTACAGTGATACGAATAATATCACAGACCTCTAAAATGTTCACCTTGATAAATCTAATGAATGAAAAGTTGAATTATTTTGCATTTTCTTTCTGACCTCCAGGTGGTACAGTTTTCAACATTGCATTGAAAAAAATCTCTGTACATTTCCTTCAAGGAAGTGAAAAAGAAAGGTTCAATCAGGCAAACATCACTGATGACTTATTTCTTTGTAGATGAGAGTCTGGGTGAGTGTCTTTAGAAACTAATTTCTCAACATTCAGTTTGTGAAATGGTAATAAGGTTGTGCCTCATGCCTTTGTTCAAAGAAATGAAGCTGTATTAATTAATTATCTTTTAGTGTATTTATGTTGCACAAATTCATGCATATTAGATCACCAGACCCAAACAAGAAAACAATGGAAGGTATAATAATTATTACCCTGATCAGAATGTGATATGCATATTCATGCATGTTCCTATTTTACAGAAATAGAACACATTTATGAAAAAAAAACATTGTGTCAACTTCCCAAATTTTGATCCCAACATTGTGTCAACATCTTGCTTTTTCACAATTTTGTTACATGGACCAGGCCTGAGCACTAACATATTATTTATCACATCAATGCAACACATTTTCTACGCATGTGTACTTATTTGGTTAATTCCTTTTCAATTAAAGCTGAGGAGAAATTAACTCACAACAGCATACTATAACAAGCACAACAGTTACTATTACAGAAAATAATTTGAAGAACCTGCGTTCATGATTTCCAAGGTAAGCTATGAACCGTTTTTGTCTTTTAAGATAAATAAAATCACATTTTATGTTATCAAATCATTGCTTCTACATTGAGACAATGAGGCAATTGTCATCTTTCCACACAAAATAATAGGTGTTATACCCATTCAGTTGTTTTATGGTGTGCTATATTTCTTATATTCTGACTAAGAGAGTAAGATGAGAAAAAAAAACTATTCAGAATTAAACTAGTATTCAGAAGGAAATTTAATAATTTGTTGGTATATAATCTATCCACAAATAGAATGAACATCTAAATCCCAAATGAATAAAACAAAAAAAAGTTGGCCTGTCAAATGCAATGAACTATTGTAATACAAATCTAAACAATGTGGGAATCAAAGTTGAGTCACAAATACGGAATACATTACACACAGATGTATTGAACTTTTTCAAATTAAGAATACACAAATTGAAAAGTACCTGATTAGCTGAAGCAACTTCAAGGACTTGTATGGTAGACCTCTGTAACAAGTTGCTATCACGTTGTCCAATGGTAATGGAACTTGACACCAAGTCCTTTACTGACTGCAGGAATTGGTCTGATTTTTCTTCTTGTTCAAGCATACAAAGTATAGCAAACTGACGTTCCTCTTTGGTTTCGCTCAGGTGTTTGATGATGATATCTGCTGCTGAATTGTCAAGTCCACATGCAAAGCGATATACATACTGCAGATCTAGCGGGTTGATGCTGTTCAAGGTTTCTTTTACATTGATTGATGACGCTGCTGAAGACGTTCCTACAATCCAAGCAGACAGATTATACGCAGGTGAATTAATGTGTATAGTTTACTGCAGGCATGAGTTCAAGGTGCTGACACATTGTAATAGTGTCACTGTTCTATTGTCCTATTTGTAGCATCAACTCTTCCTATAATTTAATTAGTTATCATTGTATGCATAGTTATTTCTAAAACTACCATTCACATGATGTATGTTAATGATGTTTTGTTTTATGATGTTGTAAAATTACCATCACTGTAATTGAAAGCAGGAATCAGGGATTGATTCAAGTTAAACATGTATACTAGGAAGCAGACAGAAGACATGATAACATATAGTATTATTGGTCTATCTGAGGTTCAAAGAAAGATACACTTTGTCTGACAGAAACTCAGACAAATATGTTAACAATTGATGTCATATTTTGTGAGGCCAAAATATTCATAATTTAGGTTTACTGTTGATGCATTTTAGGACTCAGCACAGGACAGGTGATATGAATATTAACCTGAAACTTGCCTTCTTTGCTTGCTTCTTTGATCTATTTAGTTCTTAGCACAGCGCTTACTATTCCATGCAACCTGCCTTCATTCATATTTCTTTCATGTGATGTAAGTTCAGGTCAGAGTGACAGTGAATATTGACTCTAAACCTGCCTTCAGTACATGTAAGTTGCTGCATTATACATACTTACAGGCCAGTGTCACAGTGAAAAGTGAGCCTAAGCCTGCCTTCATTGCATGCTTCATTAATTGATTTAGATCTAACCAAAGACCAATGTGACAGTGAGTAATATTCCCTTTAACCCGCCTTCATTACATAGTTCATTCACTTGATGTAAGTTCAGGCCAGCGTGACAGTGAATAGTCAACCTAAACCTTCCTTCGTTACATGCTTTGTTGATGCATTGTAAGTACTTTCAGGCCAGTGTGACAGTGAGAAATGACCATAAATCTGCCTTCATTAAATGCTTCATTTATTGATTTAGATCTAAGCATATACCAATGTGACAGTGAGTAATATTCCCTACAACCTGCCTTCATTACATACTTTATTCATGTGATGTAAGTGCAAGCCAATGTGACAGTGAAAAGTAACCCTAAACCAGCCTTCAATACATTTGTTGTTGCTGCTGCATTGTTAGTACTGACAGGCCAGTGTGACACTGAATAGCATCCCCAGGATGGTTTAACACAGTTTAGCCATATGTAATGTATTGGGCAACATCATCATTATTACTCAACATAATGTAGGTCAGTCCGACTGGTTTACCACAGTGATCTCATTGCTTATGGTACTTGTCCAAATTGTTGCCCTGTGAAGGTTTCATTAATCTCTACCAAAAGTAGGGTCAATTCGGGTGAAAGTTTGTTTGAAGTTATTAGCAGCCAAAAGGAAGAATGAGTCAAATATGCATCCCTGCTAGATGCTTGCTTACATTGTCATAAAGCTTGATCCCAACAATTTAGTTTGTGAAGGGGCACAATAAACAACACCGAAAAAGTGTCAGAGGTCAATTTGTAGAAATTACAGTGAAAACATTAAATGGTATGCAGTAAATGTGCTTTCTCTCAACCGTATACATTTGTATCATCCTTCAACAGACCTCCTAATAATGTTATGCTTTAAGTAGGTCAAGTGTTCTAACAGGCCATGATAATATTGCCCATCAATAAGGAAATGTCTGAGTGGATGTATTACTAATATACATCGCTTTGTTGTAGTTAGTGAACTTCAAAGGTCCTTTCATGTCAGTAAAACAGAGAGCAATCTGTGGAGACGTTTAAACATGATATCTGTTAAAGAGTGGAATCATCATATGTTAGAAGATGCAGCTATTGCATGTAATTTACACAGCAAAGATGTTTGCATTCCTAGTCAAGATGTAATTTTAAACAATTTTAAACAGTTCACTGATTCTTTATGAGGTGTCATTGACATTCAGCTTCATGCCCTAGGGTTAGTCGTTCATGCTGATAAAAATACTTCATTCTCGATATATCATTGCATTAAAACTCATTGGTGTGCTCTGTGTAGGAAGTTTTGGCCTTTATATTTTCACAATGCCACTGAAGTAATTAAATACAATTTAACACTGTTTCTCCTTGAATCCACAGTCCAAGAAACTTCTTTAAAAGTGGCCTGGAGAGCAAGACACTCCAATTCCTCGGCTGATAGTGTGGTTGGTGGTACAGGTACTACCAACACTAGTACTGTAGCATAACTTGTGGTATTTGCATACATAGTTAGCTTCTTGAGAAAAACGGCATTTGAATTGTTACTTGAAAGTTTCATTCCAATTTAGAATGGCTTGGCCTAAACATGTTATTACAATGTTAAACGGGACATTCTGATTGAGGGTTTGGGGTTATTGACATATTTATTTAAAGACTAGAATTGTTTCCAGTAAGTCTTTCTTTGATAATATGGAGTGCGACCATAAATTCCTTTGTCGGTGACAGATAACTTTGCAAATTATTATGCAAATAACTGTACTATTGACCTCATGTGATTTAGCAAACACCTTTAAATATCATCAGTGTTGCTTTTCTATAATTCAACTCTGCTAGAAATTGTATACGTTTTTATAAATACTTCCCAGCATATTACCCTCGAAATTGTATACATACTTTCAAGGAATGGATAACGGAGGGTGGTCTGTGTTTTCATCATAATTGTTGTTGTTCCTAATGCATGCTTCTTATTGTTTATCGATTCTTTAAATTTGGAATATTTGCTCAGCTGTCATTGTTCTCTGTTTTGTTAAAATGTTTTTTTACATTGTTTTCCTCTTTTGAAAAATGATTGAAACATGATAAAGAAAAACAAAACAGTTTTAGCAGACTTGTCTTGGTGATAACCTTCATAGACTGTTGCCAGATGCATGTACAAAATATTACCAACTCTAGTCATTCATATCGTTGTGATACAAAATATGATGAGGAACTGGTTTTGATCTTTACTAGCATAGTTTGGTCTTTACATCAGCAATTTTGCTAGGCAATCATCTTTAGCTTCACGGAAAGCATTTAGACAATATGTGGGGATATAATTATTTAACTGACGAGTACAAGTAGCAAAAATGGATTTAATAGACTGAATAACGTGAAGCATAGGACTCCTTAGCCTGAAGTCGTTAGGTCAAATTTCTTAGTTTTCTTTGTTAGCATGCAACATATTTCCCCTAGCTCGTGTTTTTAATGAATACAAAAGTAAAAACATTTAATATGGTTACACATTTACAGCACTATAAAAACTGATGTCCATCCTAGATTACCCAGATGTGTCCATTTTCTTTGTAAATCCAGTAAAGTATGCTCTTTCTGACACTGCCCTTGTCTCCCTGGAGGTATCTCTACCTTAAGGCTCTCTTGTTTTCAAACACACAAAAAATAAAAAGATCCAAACCCAAATGTTTCTTATGTTGAACTGAGTCAGTTGCAAATTATGACTCTTTATTCACTTTCATTGTCACCCATGTTGTATGAATGTCAACTCACATACCCGACAGCAGACAATGTGGGTTGAGGGTACGAATGTAAGCTGTTTACCTATGTAAATAAAACGACATCATACGAACAATACTTTCATCTCTTAAGTTTTAAGTTTACTCATTATCTTTCACATCCGAGATGAAAAACTGTGGTTATGCAACAATAGTATCGGTACCGAAGACTTACCTTTACTAAGAATCCAAACCAGATGATGAGAGGCATAAAACTCACAGATGATTTTGTGCCACATTCGTGCTTCCATCTTATATCGATACTGGGAAACGTCAAAGACCTCTTCCTGTGCCAACATCCCGAGATCAATATAGTTATCATAGAACTTTTTTCCAAGTTCTGAAACTAAATATGTCTTCTCCCATGCCAGTTGCTGGTTCCTTTGCGTGAGGCCTTCGAAAGCAATACGGTACAGTTTAGCTAGTTCCGATTCAAAAGCAGGCATCTCAACACCTTTTTTGCTTCGCATATGATCATGGAAGCATGCGATCAGATATTTGCAAAACCTTGTTAATGAGCTAAATATCTTGATTTCTGGACTCCTGTGTACTATGTGAGAGACCATAGTGAAGAAGATAGGGACTTGACAGAGATCCCTTAGCAATGGGTTTCCTTGAAGCTGCTCTTCGATCCGATCTGCCAACTGGTCATCATTATCCATCAACTTCAGGACATAGTTTCGACGTTCAGCCACCCCAAACCCTGTTAATCTGATTCGTTTGGTGTCGGGGTGTAAATTAGGTGGGAGGTTCAATGTCCTGGTTAGTATCATCACAACCATTTCTTGAAACATTTTCATCTCAATGATGGAGGAGATATCTGTTTCAGTTTCATTCTTGTCGGGATACTCGTCATAACTGTCAAATATCATGACAACAGACTCTTTGTTAATTCTTAGGATTTCCTTAATGCAAGATATATCCATGTCTTCATCTTTGGGCACTATGAACTTCTTTATGGCAGTGTATATGCACTTCACACCTGCCAGTTGCCTCAACTGGAGATATATAAGTATTTTTACATCTTTGAGAGGAGATGTGGGGTTCTTAGTACACCAGTCATAGAGATACTGCAATGCAAATGTTGATTTCCCGTACCCAGGATCCCCCTCAATAATTTTTCTCTTTGACTTGGTTTTGGGGCTGTTCAGAATGTCGTTGTAAGATTCTAACGTTTCTAGCACATCGGGCTTTTGCATGGAATCACCCTCCTTAGCGACGAATTGAATACCTCCCTCGACAAAAATAATATTAACACTACAGTTTCTCATTAAAGGAAACGGCTTTGCTGTGTTGTAATGCTTTTGATAGGCTATTTTTGAATACTTGATGAGATCGTTTTTCTTGTCTGAGAAAAAAAAGGACACAAATAGTTTTGAACACTTTAAAAATTACATTCAAACATTGCAAACCTACTTTTGAAACAAACTTAACATCAGTAAAGGGTTCAAATGAAACGGAGTGCATTATATCACTCTAAGTGTAAATTTGAGCTTATATAATGTTGAATACCATTCACCAAATATGTGTAGCGTACTTTATAGCTATTTTGTATTAGCAATGGTTACCGATTTTTATTATGAAGCTACACAACCTTCAAACATTGATTGCTATAGATACTTAATTCAACTTTTCTTTAAATATGTTGCTTTCACCAAAATTCAATTTCTCATTATAGCGGAGACGAAGTGAAAGTAGAGGGCGTCAACTACCACAATCTAATCATATTGGCCTGATTTGAGTTCATGTTAAGCCAAATATCAGACCAAGCGTTACTAATCTCTATCAATAGCGTTGGGATTTTGACAGAAAATCCGTCCTCTGTACTATAAATTGTGGACTGTCAAAGTAACTTTTATAAGTAGAAGAACATCATGTGGCAACACTTCCACGTGGTGCATGCGCTAATGTTATTGTGAACGTGTTCTTTCACTGTCATTATGGGAAGACGTCATACGTTAATTAGCCTTGCTTAGGCCTACCCACTCGATAGAATACAACGCGAAATTCTACGAAAAGTCAAATTAATTACCTCTTTTAACTTAATAGCGACATGTCCTGTTACAATTCATGGAGAGCATCTCCATAACCGGTTCGCATTCCCAATAAAAACAAGGTTTAACTGTGTGAATACAAAACACACTGTCTTCTATTTAAAGACACAGGGCATATACTTTTATTTAAATTTAAATTTGCATAGAAAATCGTGTCATTCCCTATAGTCTACAAATGGTATAGGTCTATGATCCTCGATAACACATGATGGATGTAAACGAGTGCATCTATGCATATGTTAAATTATCCATATATATATATATCATTAAGGCAGAATATTTTTTTTTTCGTACGTATGGAATTGGCTGAATCTCATTGAACCACTGGGTGTATTTATCTTTTAAAGCGTTTATGAAGATGTTTATTTTAACTGTACAGGGAAACGAATAGTGTATTAGAAGTGAGCATATCTTCAAACAATCTAAGATAAACATTTTCTAAAATCCATAGTTCCGTGAGTAAGTGTTGTCTAACGCCCGCCGCACACTGTACGACTATTAAAACTCGAGTCAACTGTCATTACTTGGGAAATCATGGTTAGTCGTGCACTGTGCGTAGGCTTAAGATTGCTACTTGCTACTTGCTCCAGTCAAGATCCTAAGCTCATTTATCAATTCCAGTTATAATATTCATCAAATATTATTGTCATATACTATTCATTATCAAATTACTACAGAAAATGAATAGAAAACAAATATAAAGCGCATCGAAATGAAAACTGATACCATTATCGGCCTCACTACCTTTACTACACAACATCGTTTGAAAAATGTAACATATAGTTACTTATTAAAAGAAATTTAAATATCCTAAAACCGTTTGTAAATGGGAATAAGTTACAAGTACGAATTTAACTGGAATATGTTCTGTTTACCCTTCGCTGCGGTCAGAGATTCAAACGGAGAACAATTCATTTATAGAATATTAGCTACAAACTTTTGGTTTACACAAAATCAAACAAAAGCCACTATACACCTTTTGTAAGAACGAAAATTAGACAATGGAAGATGGATTTTAGGAATTGTAACATTACCTACAAATTCTAGTTAAATACCTTATTCAGATTTTGTGTTAACGGCTTTGACCTATACATCGAGAATATTAAATTAATATTACTAAGATAGTATATACCCAATCACCTTGTTTTACTATTACACGGAAACTATTGTATCTTCAGTTGTTAAATGAACGATATATATATATTCTATCAAACTTCAATTTCTGTTTTAGTTGAGATTTATACCTTGCAGTTTTTCAAGAAATGTTCACATTAAATATCCGATTTACCTAAGAAAAGAGAAATATTAAGAATAGACTCCCGTGCATGGTACTTGTAAATGAAAGAACAAATTATTAGTAAATACTCGATTCACTACTAACATTGTAGAAAATCTTTCGAAAATTACCAATCGCAGTAAATGGAAGTAATGCGCATTCTTAAGACTTCTGCCAGTGCATACGGACATTCATATATAATGATATGTTTAAGCTACAGTACCTTCTATATGAGCCTTAGACTGATCATCACTGGAACACAGTGTCCCTGTATGTTCCTCATACAACTTTTTCACACGTTCCTCAGTCCCGAAAAGACAAATTTTCTTCAGCGCAAACAGAAGTGTCATGATACTTGTTGGCTTTATCTGTCCTCTCTCTTCCATATAACGAATCATGATAAGGCCTGCACCTGCTGCAGTGCCCAGCTCCTCTATGATAACAGGCGGATATTCAAAGAATGTAGCAAGTTGAAGAACAATTGCAACAGTCAGAATGTCAGCAAGTGCAACTTTAAAACTACCAAAACCTGTTGAAAATAAAGAAAGAATATAAAAAAGACATCTAATTAGCACATGGAGCACTCCTTCAGATGTGAATGACTGTTTTAACAGCGGATCCGTTAGTGATATGAACATGAAGACTTTAAATTTATCGATCAAATGACCTGGGAATCCTTTTCACTTCAAAAGTTTGATTCACATATTACTGTATGTTGGTTGTCAATATGTAGTTTATGATATCAGCATTAAATTCACCAATGTAACGTGTTTTTTTATACAAGAAAAGTAAAGATGGTTTCTCAAATATATTGGCAAACGCAACAGTGTACCGTGGATTGTACGTAGAACAGCCTTACACAAATAGGAAAACATATACAATAAATGAAAATTGTTCAGCTTTCAAACTTACCGTTCACTGTCTTCTTCACATCCGGTTTGATGTCCACGGGATTAACATTGGCAGCCATCTTAGGTCTGTAATTTCTCATGCAAAATACAAATGAGGGTGAATTACTTTGACTGAAATTTCTACGTAAAGTTCCCGGATACCAGTCACCTGTACGTTACTTACCAGTACGATCATCACTTTTTGGGTTTATCATCCAGATCAGAATTTATGTCTAGATTCCTTTAAACAACAGAAGAAAATCACGAAAGGAGAACATACGAAAACGAAATGAAAAATATCCAATTAACAAGATGGCGCCAATTATCATGTGACGTTCTAATATTCGAACCTGAACGTTAAGTAGATCTTGTAGGATGGATTCAGTATATAGGTGTAACTGATTCCAAAGTTCATGGTTTATCAGTTTACATAATCAAAGTCTTTATTTGATCATACAATTCGTATCTGATATTTATGCCTCGTTGTGTTTGTTCTGTTATATCAGCCGTTCAAGGTATCTGCTGTACGTGTACAGTATGCACTGCTCTCATTTGCATATCTTAACACGCACATATTGGAATCTGCTGCTGTCTTTTTTCACGTGATTGCCTGTATATCATGCAAATTAGGTACATAACTAACACGTTGTAATGGCTAACAGTTAATATCTATTGACAAGAAAACGACAGATTCTCTTACGAAAAATAATGTTTATTTAAGAAATAAATATGAAAAGAGAGAAGACATAATGAGCTCAAGAGAGTTCGAATACGTATTGTTATAGGATCACAAAGAGTCCGTGGTTCGAATTCCGTACATAAATGAAATAAATAACATAACATATTTTTTTCAATTAAAATTGCTCTTATTTTCCTACTAAGTTTTCCGTTATTGATTTACTTTACCAAGCCAGGATTTCTTTGAACGAAGGAAATCCGTTATGGTCAGTGATTCCTCCAATTATGAATGGGTTGAGATGTTTACAAATGACTATTTAAATCACTTGAAATCACAGAGAATAATATTTCAATTGGATGCAGGAGCGTCCAGAGACAACACGGTTAGTTAATTATGTTACACGACACCCTCTTTGCAAAGTTTATATATCCCATATTTTCCCAGCTCCCCCATATCTTCCCCTGACCGCAAAGTGATTGCGTGGCCCATGACTACCCCCACCCCACCCCGTCTTCTCTCGTTTGGTCTGATATGATATATTAAGTGACTGAGAATCCTCTCAAGAAGACAAACGCGAGTATCAAGACGGTGAAATTGGAGCAAGTAGAGAATAGGATGTCAAAGATGAACACTGTTTGAGGAGTTTATTTAAAGGCAATAATAAAGAGTGGACATGGATGATCATTATCTGTCTTTTCCACCCAATTTCTAGTTAATAATGATCACCTTTTATGACAATAACCCCCATACTTGAGATGTGTACGGTAAAGCTGATATTACGTTATTGTGGTGTACATCGCCGCACACAGTGTACTCTGGTCTAATACTATTTCTATAAAAGCTGATTGTTTGATCTTTACTTTACGTAAATACTACCAGAGACTTGACCTACTATGCTTGTCACTGATTGGTTGATTTGCCCTGTTGACTATTTACGTACCGGTACTTAATAATATCCTTGTGCAAATTGGCTTCACTGAATATTATGTACACTACACGAAGATAGCAACAAGTATTGTGAACTTTGTTCTGTCATTTAACTAGCCTGCTCTCATAGAAAATCAGGTACCCTTAAAAATGTTAGATCACTTACCGCTTTGGAGAGAGGGGGTACAATTGTAACGATAATTTGATAACAATTCAAGTAAAACACGCAAAAGTGCTCCTCTTCGTAATAAGAAATGCTCATTTTTAAAAGCAATTACCCGTTTTAGATTGTATACATTTGTTGAAAAGCCCATTTTTTAAATTATGATATGCCACTTTGTTGAAAATGTCAATACAATTAACAAGTTCTCTTTTTTAAATTCATTTCAATACTAGAATTTGTGATACATAATGAACAGAGAATATTTGTCTCGAATTGTTTGGAGGTAACTTTGTGGTTTTCTCTCAAATAAATGTCATAAATCTCCATACGTTCCTTGATTTAAGCCACCGCACCGCCCATGATTGCAACCTTTTCCGCCGCCTTTGGAAGAACGAGACAATCGACAGGCCAAAGGTCACAGGGTTGCACAATATATAGTTAAGATTATCGTTCATCATTCATCATAGTGTGCTCAATTGCTTCAATGAGATTACAAGACACTGCCAGATGCCAATGTAAATCACTCTTGTCGATTTCAGGACTTCAGACACGCTGGTCGTCCCGTATACGTACAGTAGCATATGCTTTTTTTATTACAACATGTGTATTAGATAACGCAATACACTACAACTATGCTTGGTGCTTGGAATAGTTTCACGTTTTACTCTCTTTTATTTTTCTGAGAACATAATGAAAGTTATTATTCCGAGTGATAGCGGCCACTTAGACCGAAAAATTCGTACGTTTTTAAAGGTCGACAGTTGTAGTAATGTGATGGTATTGTTACACATATTACAGCACTTTGAAATATCAAGTTGCTGAAACATGGTCACATAAAAAATATTTTATGATTATTATCAGATATTTCGCATGGAATGGAAGAATGGTTAAAATGAAGTGCACGACTTTGACAAAGCAGGTCGGATGTACTGTAACTGAGAGAGATAAGCGTGCAGTACCGTGTATCAAATACATAGGGTAGTAATCTAGAAACTTGAAGCATTTCGGATTAGTCACAACGTTCTTCCACCTTTCATTATTATTGTGTTTTTGTATCATATTCTATTTATCTCTTCTGTTTATCCAGTATTTGTGTGCATGCTGTGTTCAATTATATACCATGTCGTTGAATCACAGTTTCATGTAAATTCGTTTACGCTATAATTTGACTTAAACGTAGTTTACAAACTGCACGTTGTCACCTTTCTTCATTTGAGTCGCTTTGTAACTAGCGTAGAGGGAAATAGTATTTTTTTTTTACAGAGGATGGGTATAATGGATAACCATTTCACTACAGATATCTGTATTAACTCAACGTATTTGTAGTTAAGACACACCTTGTTATGGATAAATCAATTATTTCTATTACTGCAAAAATGTTGATGTCACAAATAAAGATATGTATCGATCGCAGAAGCACTATAAGAAGTGTCTGGTTATGATATGAGTGACGTTGATCGTGTTAATATGTTACAATAAATCACTATGTCAAATACATAAGGGTAGTAATATGATATCGGTAATGATGTGTAGCAATGACTCGTGATGTACACTTTACAATGGGAATATAGACTTGAATATTTACATGGTAAAGCTTAAACACTCCTAGATTTGTTAACCATGTGAAGGTAAATGAGTGAGTTATTAATGAATTGGATTCGTTGTTCGGTCTCTTTTCATTTTTTTGTATCAATCCCATTAATTAAGCAAAGTGGACATGCAGGTTTAAAATTCTTTCAACTTTAAATTAGGATTTTCGAAAATGGGGACCCAAGTTGTTCTGAGGAACGGATTTGTCACGATTACTAGTGAAGAGGAACGCCACCATCATTTCGCTGGTAGCCGGAGCAAGGCAATTCTTGCCAAAATTTGCCTCCCACATTGGTGGAAATGGCACTTCCCAGGCCTTGTTAGTTTAATTTAAACATTCTTTATGTTGAGATCTCATGTTTTAGAAATTTGCACCAAAAAAGAGGTGGGTGGTAAAAATTGACGGGGGAAGAAGTGATTAAGTAAAATTACTTTGTATGGGAAGAATAGGACTTTACTTTATATTAAATGTTTTACACATGTAATTTAAGGTAATCATATTTTGAAAAATACTCACGTGACATGGATATATATCAATGGCAGGTGGTCATGGCTAGGCTCAAATTAGTGTTCACTGCAACTAGCAGTGTACATGTAGGTTTGCAATAGTTGCTACGTCAATAAATAGATATAAAAGCACGCTAGATCATTCTGTTGGAAGCCTATATGCTGTGTAATTTAGGTGTACATTGTTAGCCTATATGCTGGGTAATTAAGGTGTAAATTGTTAAGTTTCTGTTATTAATATTTGTGTTACATCTCAAAAAGGCACCTAGTGTGGGCACCTAGTGAGATGAATTGGTAGGCCGTGTAGTGGACTAGGGGAGGGGGCGGAGGTGGGTGGTGTCACGGCCCCCTCGTTAGTATGTCAAAAAAAGGCCCTGATATGTGGTTAATGAAGTAAACAAACAAAAAAAGATACCGGAAGGGCATGCGCCGATGGTTCGAGTTATTTAGGGGGTTCGGGGTGAATCCTCTGATAAATTTGGCACTTTTATACGTCAAATGGTGCAACCGGATGCACTTATAATCCCTTTACACAGATAGGATCAAGTGTGTCATTGGAAATATTTCTCGTAAACAAGGTATTACGATTATTGTCCAATTATTGGGGGGGGGGGGCGAAAGACATTCCATTCCCCCCAAAAATGTTTTTTTTTGGAGGGGGAATGGTTAATATTTGTTAAATTACGGGGTCCTTAGATGCAAAATGGTGCAAAAGATTACAAATATTTAACAAAACTGAAATGTTGAATGTAAGCAAAGATTTTGGACATTTATCGATGCACAAAATCTGTTTCGGATAGGCACACACACATTAGTGCAAATTCACATGACTGTATGGGGTAGGTAGCAATCACTTGTATAAATGTGAAGTTGATGTGAAAGTCAACTATTTCTTACATTTGTACATCGAGGGAATCTGGTCAAGAAAGCCCACTAAAGCCTACTACGCGCTAAAAGTTGTAAGTTTGGTGTTGAATGTGAGCTTAATTCAGTGTTATATAACTACTAAAATCCAAGGAAATACTTCACCTAACCCTACAAAGCAAAATATATAGCTTAACGTATTACCCTCATTGTCTTACTATCAAAAAACACGATTTATTTTCGGAAAAAAGGGCAGCGGGCCTGGATTAGACCCTATTATATCAATATATTTGCAAGAAATTGTTGACTTTTTGACAAAGCGATTAATATTACAACATTTTTGCAGTGATTTGCAAATGATATTCCTGGTATGTTGCATGACCAGCTTGAAGGGTGCATTATCGTCTGAATGTGCTAAATTAAACAATCCAATTCCACAACCTGCAAAGTACCGATTGGAACTAGTATTTACGGTTATTTGAAATAATAGAATCAAATTAATCAGTTTAGGGAATAGTTGTAGAATAGCAATTGGCGGTTTATTTCTGACATCATTTCTCACTCGCTAGTATGGCATTATAAACCCACCATAAACGGCCATAGCCCCAGTTAGATATATTGAGAGTATTATAATAGGAGTGAACATTACATGGTGTGGTCAGAGAGATATATAATAAATATGGACACTGACTGTTACTTAATTTGTCGATAAAATGTTCCTGTAATCCATTGCAAAGGCAAAGAGAACACACTTTTTTTCTATTTTGAGACTCGAATTTTTTGATTTTTCGATAATACATTGTCCTTGCCGTGACCAATTTAATTATACATTGCGGACAGTCTTCAATAATATATAATTCAAGTCTCTAATGCAATACTGTCGTTTCCATCTCATGGGGAATATAATCTTATATCCAGAGACATGCATTGGCCATGAGTTATTAGTGTGTACAGTAGTGCTACTGGAGAGACAATCAACGTAAACATTTTACCAAAATTTGTCCACACGAGACGTTCGTGTGAGTTGCCTTTTCAAACATAGTTCAAAACGTTGACTTTAAATCCGTGAAATTAAATTCCACAACAAGTGTCGGACTGGTAGTTAATAACTTAAAGAACAACACTCACCAGCGGTCTATTCTCATACCAAAGCTGTTCTCCCGTCCAATCGCCAGTAATTACAGCTTTCCAATTCCCGGCTGGTAGGTATACGTATATGCACAACTGTTTCCCTACTGGTAAAGGAAGGAATTCAGCATCTGTCTTTGCTCCTACAAACCATTCTTTTCTACGATCCCGGCAGCTACCATCGGGCTTAATGTAGGGGAGCAATTCAAAAGGGGGCAAGGAGGGGGTACATTCCACTGTTTGGAATATTTCTGCAGTTTAATAATCAGGAACATGACATTGCAGTAGTGCAAAATAATATTTAACTTATATTATGCAAATAAAATTATCAATGGCATGCGCAGCAGGTTATTATGATTACTCAATGATATATTTCTCTGTTTTGCTAGACATTCTATTAGCAAAAAGCCATTATTTTCTTGTTTTCTTTTCTATTTTCCTGTTTCTGTATAGATCTTGAGCACTGTAGACCTTTAGTACACCCACCCGTTTTATGTAATAGCCGAATCATGCCTTGCCTCTTACGTTATGTTATGTCCCGTTTAACAAATGAAGAAGTCCGTGTAAGTCCACGAAACTACAAATATTGAGAGTAGTGTTTGTCTTAATGTTCTCCATGATTGTTTCTTTCCGTTAGTGGTAATTTAAAGCCATATACGAATGTCACAGTACTGACTTAAGGAACTTGTTACTAGCTGCAGATGAGTCTTGTGAATGTACCTTTCAAGTGGTATAGAAATCACTCCCGCAAGTAGTGAACAGATAAGACTTGAACCATACATAACAGTTATATGCATACCTCTAATGAATGCCGTGTTAATATTCGTTAATATTTCGCTGATGACTCGTTAGATGTTTCAATTTAACGTGTTTTGTGAATATTGTTTAATCTCATGTACCCTTTGATTATGCTTATATATCTAGTTTATCTTTAATTTATTGATTTGACTTAATCACATCCAATCTATCTGGAGTAAGAGATCAATATATTTTCAAAATAATTGTTCATTTTACCTTAATTTGATAAGATCATGTTCAACATTGCAGTTTACCTTTAAGTTCGTTCTCGCTCTACCATTTTTGTCATGGTAAGGTGATCTTAATTCATAATTTCACAGTCGTTAATTTATTTCTGAAATAGACAAAAAGGAATCTACTCATCTGTTTATATATACAAA
>KN882415.1:152001-163619 GCA_000934455.1 Apostichopus parvimensis | reverse complement strand
TTTATACTGGCGATAACGGAAATTAAATGAACACTATATGCGACTTTTTGAAAGATTCGAGTTAGATATTTCTTACGGAAGCTCTAAATGTACATGTTAATTGTACAACGGTATAGCAATATTATAGTAGGAGCTATAAATCTGACCGCTTGTTATTAGCCTCAGAAGGCGATGAGAATAGAAACAAATATAGCCATAATTATTATATGCGTGTGAAGCTAGTAGGCACATATGTTGTGTAAAAGTAAGTTGGCCTGACGTTTCGATCCTAGCAGGATCTTCTTCAGAGGCTAAAAAAAAATGTGAACTGAATGGAATTATGCATTATTTACCGTTGTCGTGTAGCTAACGTATGGTGTGGTTGTCGACCAAATATGTAACTATTGTTGGGACACCGAGATACAGCAGGGACCGTCATCTCCACGAACCAAAGAACCGAAAGTTTGTGTTTCTTTTAATCATCATGGCGTGTTGAAAAGACTACGTTGACCTACATGATAGACAAACACACACACAATATGTTAATTGTCCGACTGCAGCACTTCTGCATGTACGAATGTTTTCTTAAATATCGAATGGGTAATATTTAGGCTTTCTAGCTATATTCTATTGACAGCATAACATGCCTTAGCAGGCAAGTGTCACAACTGACTTCGCTGTTGTCACTACCTTAAAAGAAATTCTCTACAACGATGTCACAGTGCCAAGGCCCTAGGCTTACATAGATTTAAAGGTGATATACTGGCTAATCCCAGTTTGCTCTTTCGATGAGGGTTATTGTACTACAGAGGTTCGTGTAGTACAATATTTAACTCCTACTGAACAATATCGTCAGGTCTGTGTTGATAATGACAAAAGGATTGGAATGCATCGATATGAAGCTAAAATAGTGTGTAAGCCTCTGATCGCATCGTTAAAGTCATGAATCCCAAGTCAGTAACTGATTTCTGAATGGTTCACATTTTAGAAAAATCGCAAATAATTCTGAAGAAAAATCAGGTATTAACGGATAACGGATAACGCATAATCTGCAATTTGAGGCAAGCCATTTGTTTAATGTTATCCTAACAAAGAAAAAACAAGAAAAAGCAAATAAGTTGACAGCGCAGTTTGCGCTAGAAGTTATATGTTCAGGCAATTCATATTCCAATTAAGAAAAAAAATAACATTACATGGCTTGGTTGCATGGTAGTATAACCGCTCCCTTACAATTGCGAAATGTATACAGCTTGTTATAAGTAACATTGATTACATACGAACATGATGAGTCTGTCTGTGAAGAAAGACAACCCTGAAACTAACTGTGTGAGTAAAATCACAAGGACAGTTGAATATTAATGTACCATCGTAAGGAAAATGCATTATAAAAGGAAACATTCGCAAATGACATATCGTTATATCATTATAATGAAGATAAATGTTTTTACTCCGAATGACGAACCATTGAGTAATAATCCGGCGGTAGGCATGTCACACATTCCTTAAAGAGAAAAACATTCAAGATTGTAAGATGAAACAATCATATCAATATTTTGTTCTACAACTCGAGATAAGGTTGAAATAATTTTAAGAGAGTAAATTACAGTAGGTCAACTGTAATGTCGTCATGGTGTTCTTTAAAAGCTTTACTTTCCTGAAATTTCTAGTTGATTTATTCTTTAAAATCTTATGAATTTAGAATATCTGCTAAGCTGTTAGTGATCTTGTATTTAGAATTTAATGAAATTTGACTTTTTTCTAGCTTAATAGTTGCTTTTGCGAACAATGTTTTGAATAATATAAAACAAAACAATTCCATTTTGAGCTCAATTTCCGTGATGAAATTATTCAATCAGCTGTTACCAGATACATTCACAAAACATAACCAAATTAAAAACAACATGATATCTTCGCCAAACAAATCCTAATAAGCCGTGGGTTTGACCTACAGATCACAAGACCTGACCCGGACCTTATTCGATATTAAATTGACAGTGTTCTGTTTAAGTAACTATTGTTGTGACGTCCTTCACATGAAATAGTGATACCTACAAATACCATGATTGATTTGTTTTCGTGCGAAAGTTAGAGTTTAACATTACCAAGACTGTTCAGCAATCGGTTCCTCAAATTTGCAGCTTGACGCAACTTTAATGGGATTAATATTTATAAAGTGAATAATATTTTGAAATAAATCGTCAAATTCCAGGTGATGATACCGCCTAGCGTTACTATTATCGAAGATGATCTTAGATGGGATACAGTTTTATCTAGCTGAGGAAGTTATCCACGCCTTTTTTAAATTCGCGCATCGATAATGGAAACTTGCTTCACTACGGTCTACCACATAATCAAATCGCTCGACCTCAACGCCTTGAAAATGCCGCTACATGGATTGTTACATTATCTAGAAAGTCTCGTCACACCAAACCTATTCTTACAGAACTACGTTGGCTTCCGGTCTCTTACCAAAGTATTTAAAAGCTCATGTTAATTTCCTTCCAACAATTGAATGGCTTGGTTCCCTCTAATATCGCTGACATTCTCCAGACTCAGATACGACGTATTCGATGCAGTAACATGCATTTACTCCAAGAACATCGGCCTAAACATACACGTGGAGACAGATCGTTTGAAGTAGCTGCTCCTTGCCTTTGCAATGGAATACCAAGAGATCCCGAATGTTGTGCTTCCCTCACTTTGTTAAAAAAACGCCTGAAATCTCAGTATTCGTCTATCATTCACCAATGTTAACCAATATATTTTTTGTTCATTCGTTTTGCTTTCTTTCTGTCTTTCTCTTCCGCGACTTGGGCACCCTTCGGGGTGCATATGCGTCATCATGATCATTATCATGATCATCATCCTCAACATCCTCCTCCTCCTCCTCCTTTTCATCCTCTTTCTCCTCCTCCTCCTCATCGTCGTTGTCGTCGTTATTATCATCATCGTCATTATGATCATCATTATCATTATAAAGTAATACTCAAGGATGAAATCGACTGATTGTAGCAAATTCAACAGATAAATTAATTTTACTGATTTATGCTTTGGTAAGACATTTGAGGAACAAAATCCTCGTGTGAATGGTATCGGGTTTAGATACAACTGGCCCTTAGTCCGGAGTAAGATGGGTACCAACAATTTAAAATGGACACAACACCTATGTCATGTAAGTTTTAAGTCTTCGTACACATGATTGTAGCTGTGAGCTGAGGGGGGTATCATTAGTATGCATGGGCAGAAGGGGGTGGGGCTGTCTTATATGCCCGTTATTGCTACAGGCCTGGGAAGAAACAACAAGAGAGAGCCTGTCCGATATATATATATATATATATATAAGTGTTAAATACTTTCAGCTTCTACATCTACTTTTCATGAACGTGGTATGATTTTCGTAGATTTCTTATATCTGTGTACTATTATTTATATTTTATTTGTGACAGATTGTCCACCTTTAAAGTATGGATTGGCATGTCAATTTGACTGCTCGAGCGGAGTAGGTATTCAATGTGAAGTAGTAACAGGAGTTTGCCCATAGCGGCATTATGGTGCCATGTATACGCACTGTTTCATATCGAAACTACCAACTTGTACGACAAGATACCAGTTTATTTCCAGAAAGCCAACGCAATATATACGAAAGTAAAACTATGGTAAGCAAAGCTATGGCAAGACATTGAAAGAGACATTTTCAATCCATTAAATCACTTTACTTATCATTATTATTAAGTAGAATTAATATTGCTTATGAACTAATTGCCTAGAGGATAGTGTATGTTTGATTATGATTCAAGGATATTTGCTCATCAACAGTTCCTTCATTCCACCACCGTCACTTCAGCACCTACTACCACCCCCTCCACCCTTCCGGCCTCCCGGTCCTCTCGTTTCCTTCCTACCGTCTTTTAAGGCCTAGTATCCATAATAAGTTAGGTGTGAGTACGGCAGCTGCTACCAACACAATAAATATACATTATGCTCAAGATTAAAGTAAATCAATCTATCTGTCTGTTCTGTCCGTGTGTCCACCCGTCTTTCTGTCTTTCTGTTTGTATATTTATCCATCGATATAGATTTATTACTTACAGTGTTTTTATTTTCAGGGAGCTGTCTTGTTCTGGTGTAACGTTAGTGTAGTGACGTGATGTCATTACCGCAATCTATTCTAATACTTAAGAATTAGAATACAGAGACGAGTAACTATCTTCGTAGTTTGAAAGTGTCCAATATTTATCTCATTTTAAATTTTCTATGACAACTCCGTTATTGTTAAGGATTCATCTTATTGTTTACAACTGTATTTGAATTAAACTTCAGTTGAGAATGTGAAGGTAATGGTAAGTCATTAAGAGAGAGAGCTAGAGAGTTTGAAGCTGGTTTTGTTTTACACTCTGTCAGATTGTTATAAATAGATATCAATTTGCAACTGATTTTCTCGTTGATTTGTTTGCGGAATGTTAGCATTAAGCTTGCTGAATAAAGAAACAGTGTTCACAGTAGAATGACGTTTGAATAATGCACTCAACCATCTGGAAATGACTTTCAAAGTATTACACCCCAATAATTCTTGCTATGCTATCGAAACATATTTTTCTTTAAGTTCGCGATATTTAGCATATGCACGGTTTCGTAGATGCTTGCTTCCCCAAATGAAGACGTCAGATGAACCCATTAAACACTAAATGAGCTCACGCGAAACACAGGTGATACTGACAGACTAAAAGCGGACTAAAGATTATGTTTGACAATTGTCATTTCACTTTTATGGTAAATCAACTATAGTATTTGGAGAAACTAAAACTGACAAGTATTATATTAAACCAATATATCGGTTCCTTTTTCGGTAACATGTGTAGAATAGAATTCATAATTCCTTTTATTTGTCGACAAATTTAACCCAAGACCGGGAATTCGTTGAGGGGCTTAGCTGTAGGTTCGGGCGCATGTATCGGATTCCTGGCGTTCTAAGAAAAAAGGACGCCCAATTATGCATTTTATGACATATTCATAGAATATATATAAGGGTTACAAATACATAAGTCTTAGCCCGCGGTTGTCCTAATAAGTAATAGCTACTTTGAATTTGTGTAAATTTGAGACGGGGTTGGAGCGAACACTATTCACCCCTACCTCCCTGACCCACACCTGCCCCTCAAACACCCTTCTAGAGAGCAGCAAACCACAACCAGGATTTGCCTACATCAAACAGTAATCTGTATAAGTAGCTAGTCATGTGTTTCATAGTTCAGACCAAGTAATGAAGAATAACGTTCGCTGGGCCAAGGAAATAACTTCTCCATTATACCCGTTTCACTTTGCCAACACCATTGCTCGGGTGTAACGAACGACTATGAAACTACGTCACAATATTTTCACATTGTGGCATTATTCTTCAAAATACTAGGACGTTATTTGCAAAATGTAATTGTATACGTACTGTATCAAATGTGTGAATATATCTTTTGCTCTTGTAATTGCCTGCCATAGCAACCATATTGCCACAGAGTTGATAATAGCAGAAAGTAAAGTAACAAGAACAACTGGAATATTTCAAACATAGTCTACTAGCAGTAGTGACACAAAGTCCTTAAATATTTTTAATTCATCATAGAAAAAGCACACAAACGAAAAATATCAAGTACGCGGTACGGTTCGATTCGTTTAAATCATTTTAATGTACTTTAAAGCAGAATTTTAGTGCGTGAAAAAGATATAATACATAATTTGGAAATATTGACAAGAGAAGTTAACCTGATTACGTTACTAAGTATATTCTGGTCGGTATCGAAGCCGGGGTACAAGAATGTGCACCCTAGCTCTCTCCTCTCTGATACCATCATGTGAACAATTACTAGTTTCAGGACATGAGTAGTGTGCTCCTCCTTAAATTGTTTGGTGACCCTTTAACTCAAAATGCCTGACAACAGGTCTGAGTATACTACTTTTTCATGAAAGCTGCAATTTACGAAACGTTTTAACTTTCTAACATTCTGAGTAGTTCGCCTTGAAAGATTTATGAAATAAAAATGGCTTCATGTTGACTAGTATTGGCTCCATTGCGACCCCAAATTTTGGAGGATTACGTAAGTGGCAAATGCTGGTAAGTGTAGTTTTGATCCAAGGTTTAAGACATGTTCCAATAATTTTTCTAGCAATGTTCTTCAGACACTCTGGACTATCGCTTGAATGGTATAATACCTTACAACCAGTTTGTGTTAAAGTTAGTATGAAACGTAACATGCAGCTTTTACATGAAGGGTATTACAGTATGTCAACTTAAACAATCAAAATATTGACTACTTTGCTATAAGAAAGTAATTATTCAATACGTAGCTCTAGCAAGTATATTATCGAATTCACTGCAACATTCGATACAAATAACTCCTTGTAATAGTTAGTAATAACTCACAACATATTAAAAAACTATTGAGATGCGCCAAGTTAGGAAAATGTTAACAAAACAAAGCTATTTACAGCATCATGACTTCTTAAGCCATTGTTGTTAATTATAAAATGCGTGTATTATAAAAAAATAACGTCAGCACTGATATTTCCAAACATGTCAATCCTTTGAAAGGTCATCACCGCTGACGTTGAATTACAACATGTTCATATTACTAAAAGTTTCACATCTGACATTCGATATTATTCCCAAATATTAAGTTACACAATAAAATTGTGGATTGGAAAGCTATGTACAAAACACAATTTCTTTAGATCTTGATATCATACTGTCGTTAACATTATCAAGTCATCTGAACATTTGAAGATGAAGAATTTTCTCAAAAGTTCTAAGTTACTAAAGGTTCCAAAAGTAAGTTTCAAACCTATCCCAAAATATCGAGAAATGCCACGATGGATGACGAAATTACAATGCAACAAATTCTCCTTAAAGCTGTATAAAGAATGGCAATTATTTGACCTTCTACCATATTTAGCAAAGAGAGTAATTTAAACTGTACATACGACTGATACTAAATGGTGTATAAAGCACCTGATTTGTTATAACGTGAATAGTTCTATTTAAATGCCTCTCCTAGAAGGATGAATAAGTTGCAGTAAAGTTTGATTTATTAACAGTTACCATAGAAACGTATCTCTTTGTAAGCAGAATCATAACCTGCTAATCTAATAATGTCCTATGCGCACACCTTTGCCATGTAATTTACAATCACCATTTTTCTTTTGTTTATTTTACATTTTTAAATATTTTTATTTGGGGTATAAGTAGTAACACTTTACTAGTAAAAAAATAGTAACAAATAATCTTTTTCGCGGAACGAAATGCAGCAATATTTTAGTTTTCTTGCAAGTCGGAACTTATTTATACTGTTACCTTTCTATTCACTATATATACCACTATTGAAAACATTAAAATATTATTCCTCTAATACAAAGATCTTGATTTTCGAGTCAACTTGGCTGTTGGCATTCATTGTTATATTCTTCTGATAACTTTAGATAGATAACAACTCACATACACCGAAAGAAAATACATTTTGGGAAAATGTGTAAACGAAGATGATTTCAGAGTACTGACTACATTCACCACATAAACAATAATAATTAAAACTCAACCGTTATTAAATTGTAATGAACTATTTACAGTTTATGTCTCTTATATTAACTTTACATATATCTACAGGTAAAATTATTCGAGGATCTATCTGCAATTTTTACCAACCGAATGTTACTTATTTTATCTTTTCAATCAACTTACTATGGAATTGAGGGTTCAAATGAAATTGGAAGCATTAAGGCCATATAGTCCTGCACAAAGTGTCAGGTTATGTTTACGAGCACGACATTACAGAAAATATATCGAATTCCATTAGTGATTTTTATCCCCTCTGAGCATCGTTAAGCAAGTTTACATTACAATATTCGTAATTTTTCCTTCTTTCATTGTTTAACTGTAACTCAAATGTATCTACAGAATATATCTGACGTCATGTTCACGAGCAAACAGTTCTTATTATTTTCAGCTACTTTGAGACTCGTAGAACTAACCATTACGAGGGTCCAAAATACAACCTTGCTAAGACTGCGGCCCTAACTCTCTGTACTATAGAGAATTTGAAGAGGCTAGGAGTGGCTAGACTCGAAGGAAAGATAACCCTCTGTGGGATTCATGTTGTCCAGGAGAAATTTGCGGTTTGTTCAACTCGACAATAAAGAACGACGTAAAAAACGCTGAGCAGAGACGCTGTCGGCTACTTCGGCTTATGATCTTACGAGGCATGGTATGTCAGTCGCCAGGCTGCGGCGCTGTTTATAAAATACAGAGAACGAGACGTTACCATATGTGTCAAATGATGACATCATTATTGAAAGCTGTTCTAAGTGATTCATGTTGCTTATTATGACTATTCAATGCAGGCTGGTAGGGTTTCTATAACCTCGTATTTTAGAACATGAACATGAAATCAGCATATATAATCTCTTATATTGAAACTATACTTTTGTTGTTTTCATCTTTTATAGTTAACGGTTAACTTTCTTTTGATATTTTTATGGAGAAGGGGGGTGGGGGCATGATGCTTGTCCAATGTACTTTGTATGTTATGTTTGATTTTGATTTGATCTGATTCATTTCACACCAAACATACAAAATACAAAAAAAAATCACATGGTGTAGGGATAACACAGAAAGGTTTGTCCAGCAGACATATTTCCACTGTGGTCCCTCAGTGTACATCTGACAGCCATGATTCCCCAGAATGTTGTATTTTAATATCCCCTTGATTTCCATGGTAATTTTCACTAGTAGGTGTTTTAAATAATTTCAAGGTTAATGAATTATGAGTGATTGGTGGAATAACAAACAAGGATTCTCTGAAATTTACTTTTATTAATGAATTATATCAAACTTTATTTGATTACAATTTGAATCGCTTTTATCATTAAACATTGCAGTTCTCGGATTCATTATTTTACATGATAGTCTAATCACATTTAAATCTGGACACAACATGAATGGATACATTAAGAGTCTAAACTTTCGCAAGCTTAAATCCTTCCAAATTATGGATCGTATATTTTGTTGAACATAACAGCACTATAATTCATTCAATTTAACGTTATTAATACTGTGGGGACTGAGGGTTCTGTCTAGTTTATGACCAAAACTGGTGAGTGTTGATAAAGGCCTACCTGTAGTGATCCCGGAAGGCTTCGACCTAAGTAAAACGAAATAATAAAATAGATAAAATATAAATATTGGGAAAATAATGATCGTGACATTATGATTCGTTCATAGTGTCAGCTAAACTATATGGGATTAGAGACCACACAGTGGAGATGTTGTGTACGTTATATAACAAGAGCCCAAGGGCACTATTGTTCTTTGCTTATAAGCCTATATTTACAAGGGAGCAGTAGTGTCCTAAAATTGTAATTTGGATGTACAACACAATATTATTCTCAAAAATATCACAAATCAACCTTTGGTCCTTTTGAGAACCTGTTGAGAACCAGGTGTCCGATTTACGAGGGATATGCACTCTGTCCTGAATGTTAATAGCTGAAATATCTCCCAAAATAAGCATATTTTTAAGATTTGACCTTGAACCTCCTAGTCAGATGTGGTTAGACAGTCTGATTAAAAAAACAAGTCTGTATGACCATCCTTACTGTACTTTTAATACAAAAAAACAGAACAAAACTCTGACAACTTAGCACACGAGGTCGCACAGGGGTCAACCCATGGACAATTTTGATCGGAAGACCATTTGAGATCTGAATATGGCCACAAAAATTCAAATAACCCAAGAAACTAGTAAAAGTCACCGCAGGTCAAACTAAGGTCAAAGGTCACCCAGATGCGGGTCGACTATTGGATTACAATAGAGTAACTCCCAACATTCATGGACATTTCGTTCTCAAGTTATTGCAAAATATTAGTTTTTGACCACTAATTGATCTTTGTTGACCCATTCTCAACTCGTCCTAAAATGTCAACCATGTCATACCCATGTCAATGGGAGTTATTGCTTTGTTGATTAATTTGTTGTTAAATTGTTGTTGGTGACCTTTACAGGCACCAACAACAATAGGACACACCTTCTCACTATGGCGGATCTATATACCAAGTTTGAGTTAAGTTCAACTTTCCCTTGAGTTACAGTGTACTCAAGCAAGTGTCACAGACACACACGCACAAACCCACACACACCCACACACACAGTGAGGAACAGCAATCACACACACGCCAATCTGCCTACTTAGGTACCTTTTGCTAAAGCAAGGAACCAACACGATATGCTGATTAACTCTCGTGTAAAGATGCATTTACGGAGCAAATTGTTTCATGGCATAGCGTCACTTTTAAATTTCTTTCAGGTAAAAGGGACACATTTAAAGGGTTGCACTGATTTTCTTTAACAGCATATGAAATCGAAACCTACACCAACGCCAGAATATTCAAATAAATATGTATAAACATAACTTTTAGCTGTTTAGTGACAATGATGCAGAAATAATGCGTTTATTATGCCTTATGCCTTATATGTCATTTGTTACACACATTTCTATACCCTGACCAACCATCCCAAAAGTGATCGATTACCAGTGAGAACTTGCAGAGCCTCATTCATCTCACACACACGCCCGGTTCCCCCCCCCCCTCCCCCACACACATACACACACATTTTTAAATCTGACGAATATTCCATGTTTTACCTCATTTGCATAATCAGCATCCGTCAGTTCTTCCCCAATTTTCAGCATCTGTGAATTAAAGCATATTAACGTTGTTTAAGAAAATGATATTCAATCAGGTGCGATGCCAGATCATTATAAATCCAGAAGGAGGGGTGGGGGTGCAATGTTTTGCCGACTAAAGATGAAAATACCGGCAGGATGTGTTGATAAACAAAGCCTGAGTCCAACGGATTAGGGCCCAGTGGGCAGGTGTCCGCTGAAGCCTAAAGGTCCCCTAGTTGGGGTCCATGCTCACATAAATGCTGAGGTTTACGGTATTTCTGTGCTAAAATGGGGCTAACTTCGACCTGTACTTTAAGCTACATACAAGTTTTCAATGGAATAGGGAGTTTACATATACATTCCTATCTCCTCCCCTCCCTGCTCCACGCCCTCCTTTCTTTCGTCTTTCTCATTCTCCCTCCTTCTCTTCAGTGGCGTATTTAGTATAGTTGTAGCCCCGGGCGGATCCTTCCCTTGTCACCTTGTGCAGGGGATGCTGCTCTGACGTAGGGGTATAAGTGGAGACATTGTTGTGATGTTAGGTGGCTTGGATGCAAAATGGCTCTCATGGCAAAGCGTTGAACTGCTTATATGTTTAGTATTTCTCATTCTTTAGTGAATTTTTCTTAATTTTTCCTTTTCTTTGATCAAAATATTAATTTATGTAGACAATTAGACTGCATAAACAACAACAATTATTAACAAAAATATGTAAAATGTCCTCCTTTCGTTTATAGCTAGCCACTATTAGCATCCCACATAAATAATTAGTTATGTTTTTGGATTTTATTTTATTATTTTTTTTTTTGAGGGGGAAGGGGCTGTGGCATGTCAACCTCCTTACTAGTACCCGGAGCGGACCATCCCCGCTTAGTATCTACTGCCTCTCTATTCTCTCTTCTTTATTTATCCTCTCTTCTTTCTTCTCTTCT
>KN882415.1:109583-121485 GCA_000934455.1 Apostichopus parvimensis | reverse complement strand
CTCTATGTGTATCTTCTCTACCGTCAACAATTGATTCAATTTGAGTCCAGAGTGAAGTACAATAACATGTTCCTCACACTCCTTGAAAGATTTGTTAAGGCATACACTGGTGATGGGAATCTGAGGGAAAACAAAACAAACTTTTAGTTTTAGCATGGATTTAAAGCATGGAAATGTTATCTTCCTGGTTAATACGTGTAATACCTTTGATCAATAAGTTGATTGGGTCTTTGACTGCTTTCAATTTCATGGCTCAGAGTAACTCGATTTGAAAGGGACGAAAAGGAGAGGTTAGGTTTCATAGATGCAAAATACTTAAACAGTTGGGAAACAGTAACGTATGACGAGTGTAATCTTTGTGATGACACGTAAGCCATACTTTTAAGTTTATCCTCAAAAGACATTGTTCTTAATATAAAAATGATATGATTTATTTAAGTATTTAATATAGAATATTAATTATGAATACAAATAATAGTAGATTCCTATAGAGAGTTGTGGTGATGAATAGGAGGGAGCATTTACGAGGAGACGGAAATAGAGAGATGTGGGAGGGTTTATAGAAGAGGAGAGCTACAAAAACTATATACTTTAATGACAGGAACTTCTAAGGTTTCCGTTCAGAAACGTATATATACCTTATCCTTTTAGAAATCAAATATTATATAAAGCTGTTCAAACAGCAACGTCTTAACAGCATACCATTTTCATTAATGGAGCCCATAATCATGGCTACAGTACTTAAAACCCGGAGGAGAGAAAACTTGTATTCGTTTATCTTGAAATAAGACTGCACCAATTTTGAATGTGACGAAGAGATCGTCGACGCTACTTACTGGAAGCGGAGAGGAGTTCCGTTAACACTTTACTTCATTAAGAGGTCGACTTGCTAATTCTACCATTCATGTGTTTGTATGTAAGTTTGCGTTTGTGTGTGTTTTAGTCCGCTCTGTACATTGATGTACATATGTCTTTTTGGAAAACTTGTGATCAATTAATTAGTCTCCCGGGAGAAAATTATATTATAAGTCCGTTTAATTTATTTACATTTTATTCTACTATCGCTCGTTGCAAGTAATCAGTAGAAACGTGTTCAAATTATATCATTGTCATATATAACTACAAAACGGATTTAGTGTTTGTTTTAGTCTTCTTGCGTCACTTCCCTACCATCATCACGATCCTATAGTGATTAGTTTATAAGTGAACGTGTGTACCTGATACGGTTAATTGCGTACACCTTTTCTCGATGTTACATAATTATTTCATGATATATGTATTAATCCAATACTATTAACTAATCGATACTAACTCGGAAAGATTTGCTTTTCTCTCTAGATACTGATATTATTTTAAGAAATGAACTAGATCGAATAGGAAGAAGACTAATGGAAATAATATCAAACATTTTGAAAACTATTAATACTTAATTAGCAAAGCACGAACAAAAGAAAATTAAATAAAATGCTACACAATAGTGTAACGTTCGCCGGTGAAAAAGCTATAACCGAAGGTGTATCTACTAAAAATGAACAAGAACAGAACGTGAATGAAATTAAGGACAACACAGTATATGTGTAGACCCTCGACGGGCTGTACTCGACTTCTTCTTTATTTCGTTTAGCCTCCTACAATATTGTCCGGCTATTTTCTGTTGCACGGCATGTCTGTACGGAGATTATAATTACTGCTGTTAGAGCAGATATTGGTTTCAGGCCCAGTGGTCTTTCTGGTGTTATCGTTCTAGTTTACATATCTAAATTTCGTATGGGAGTACTATTTGCAGTTGACGTTATTACTGTGTTGAAGTAATTCAGAAAGAACACCTATATACCCTGCTCACAGTTACCGAGGACGGAATTGGATAAAGCATAAAGGCCTATCAATCGCGACAAGGGTTGACACAAACAAATACCACTAAAAAGGCAGACAAAACTACCAGCCATTTATATTCAGAAACAATTGATAAAGGGTAATATCATTATGTTCTACTGGTTATCCTTTTTGTGGATACATGGTTGATCCGTCTTATTTCTATTGGTTCAATTTTATAGTGCAAACATTTGGGCACTATGCAGTTGTTGATTTTCTTTGGAGATTTTTACTAAATGCAGTTGCTGTGTACTCAGTAACCGATGTTATGTCAAAGCTCAGTAACTCATGCGGTGAGGGTTGTTTTGACAATAGTGTTACCACGTAATTGTGACACCTCGACATTCTTAAAATATGCAATGTTGCCGCAGTTATATGTCGTAAACACTTAGAATAACCAACCTTAGTTATTTGAACATCCGTTTGATTACTTGCAATTTATGTTGCTGTAAGATTGATACTTGCAAATATTACCACTTTTCTTCCGCATAGTAAATGCTGGAATCTTAAATCATAGTTGTTTTTTGCTATGATACAAATTAAATTGACATTTTGTTTAATGAGATATGTCTTCGGTATCAAAAATTACTGTCAATAGTAGTAATGATTGCTTTTATTGATTGTCGTGCAATTCCATCCACGGACATTGGCATTGCTATGTTTTTATTGACACATTGATGATATTTGGGAGTAGTTGGACGTCCTAACCATATGCTTGCTGTTCTGAATAGTTATGTGTGAACCCCTCCCCCTGCCCACCAAAAAAAAGCATTATTCATTTTCTGATTCGTTTTGTCATTCCTGTGATTGATATCATGTTTCCCTTACTCATCTCAAATTGGTCTATAACGCACACGGTACTTTAAGCCCTCGCCCTTAGAATACATGCAGCATAGTTTGTTTTTGTACTATCTTTGTAGAATAATTTGATATATTTGTGTCAACTAAAGACATTTATTTTATTTACTTCGTATTGTCATTTATGTGGTTAGTGTGGTGGTTCCCTTATCCATCTGATAATGAGCCTATAGTGCAATGGTTTACTATCTGCTATACTGGATGCACTTATCTAAATCTCTTCATCGTATCCTTCTAAATAACAATGATTGTATTTTGTCTGTATATATTGTGGTATTTATTCAGTTCGCGAGGAACTTAGATTCACTCATTAATTGATCATAGTAACACAGTCGTTTATTACCAACAGTGAATTCAACAAACTATCCTCCAATTTGACCAAGTCGATATTTGAACTAGAGAATATTGAATTCGTTCCAATTAATATTGTATAGGTAAAACATTATTTCGTTTTCGCATAGTCATCCATTCGACACATTGTTTGTCCAGACAGTTCTTAATGATATACCGTACTATTATTCTGTAGTCGAGTTACATCTTTATTAATTTATACTTTCAAAGAGAGTTTGCACATGGAATGCAAAGAATTCCACAGAAAGAGAAAATGAGAAGACGAATGTTTAATTCTAAGTCGAATTAGATTATGCATTTGTTTTGTATAACTATCAGGCTAGCGCATGACTTTGTTAATAAATACTTTGTGTGCGGTTGCCAAAGAGGATCAGGGCATCCATAGTAGCTGTCCAGTTGTACCGTGGCTGAATGTCAAAAAACATGACTGAACAGTTTCTCCCGACTGACGATGCGAGGCTGAAGAATAAGCTCCTTATATATATTTTTATTATTATTTTTTTTTTGGGGGGGGGGCAGGTTGGTAAAACATGATATATTCCATATATAGTCCATATATATAGTCTATACAAGAGAAAACTATCATTAGTATCATATCATCAATATTCTCATATAAAAACTTTTTTAACTGAATGTTGGTCACACGGATACTGTTCTTTATTTCGGTTGGATGTGGTGTAAATTCAACCATGCCAGGGTTGTAAAGTATACTGTTGCCAATCATGCGACAATAGTAATATATGAAATACTTACGTCGCTTTTAGCCGCAATGTCAAGAATCTGTATTGTTGACCTTTGAAGGAGTCTACTATCAGTGGATCCGATCGTCACGCCTCCTGTTAATACATCTTTCACAATGGCAACTACGTCATCAGCCTCACCAACTTGTTCAAAGAAACATAGTATTGCGAAAGATTGTCCGTCCTCAATTCCTTTCAGATACTTGATGATTCTTGACGAAGCTTTCTTATTGAGTCCACAAGCAAATCTAAAGACAAACTGTAGATCAACAGGGTTTATTTTCTCGAACTCTTTCTGGAGCCAAAGAGCTCCGTGCTCCATGCTCCCTGCACACGTTGAAAGATAGTTGGCTGCGTACCATTCAGCGAATAGTTTGTGATAAAATCTGACAACAGTCGTTTGCTGGATAACAGAAACCGCCGGCATGCCTGGTGTATCATTTATCTTGAGAATGTCTTCTTCAAGTAGGATACCTATTGAGATAAGTTCATTGTAACATCCATCGCCAACATTGGTCTTGAACGTTTCTTTTTGCCAAACAATCTGCTGATTCTTTCCAGTAAGCGCATCAAATAATAGTTTGTTAAGCTTTGGATGATTTGGAATGATATAACAGTCTTTTCGTTTTCTAGCGTGACCCATTTTGTTCCGCATATGCTCATAAAAGCACGTTAGAATGTGCCTAAAAAAACTGGTAACAGACGCGAATGATAAAATGTTTTTTGAATCGTAAGAGATATGCACAAACATCACACAGAAGAGAGGTACTTGACAAATGTCGCTGAGCACAGGACTGCTAGTGAGAAGATCATTGATTCTCCTAGCCGCTTGATTATCGTTAACAGCAACAGCTCTTCTGATGTAGTCATCCCTTGCATTATCATCAAAACCTGTCAAACGAACATACACCGTCTCTACATCGAGATTATCAGGTATATAGGATGACCTCGTACATGTTATTACCTTAAAGTTCGCAAACATATTACCAGCGATGATTTTCATAACTTCTGATATCTCAATATTATCTTTGTCCGGATATTCATCATACCCATCAAAAACCAGCACTGCGCCCGGGCTGTTTCTCAAAATTTCCATAATGTCTTCCTCTGTTAGATTTGATTCACCTGGCATCAGAATCAGTTTGATTGCGAGACAAATCGACAATATATCGCCGAGGAGTCTTAGTGGAAGCAAGATAAAGATAGCTACATCTTTCAATGGAGATGAATCAGATGCATTGCACCAGTCATAAGCAGCTTGTAATGTAAACGTTGTTTTACCATAACCAGGATCGCCTTCTAACAGTATTCGCTTTGAAGATATAATGTCATCATTAAATACATCGCTGTATGAGTTAAGTTTTACGGGTTCCATTCTATTTCCTTCCAATGGGCGTTCGCTTCCTTTATTGTCTCTTCCGTGCAATTCAATACCACCTTCTACAAATATGTCATTCACACGAAACACTTTTTCGCGGATGTAAGGTATTGGATTGATCTTGCTATAAAGTTGTTTGTAAAATGTCTTGAGGTATCGCACAAACTGGCATGTCTTATCTGTTCTCAAAATAATAGAAACATATATAGCTTTAATAATAGTGTTTTATTCTTTGTTATGTTCTATGATACTTACTTGCAACTGGTTAATAATAATAATAATAATAATAACAACAACAACAAAATAATCATCTTAAAAATTATAATAACAATTATAATGATGACGACGACAAATGTACTGTAGCCTGTAACCACTAACATGACGTCTTATTATCACTGAGAAAACGTGGCATGCGCAAAAATCTGATTAATATACTTGATATATAGCTTACATTTAGCTTACAAACATTTTACTTATAGTCCTAATAAATCAGTTTAACATGTTTTTAACTTATGAACTGCTGTGATATTTACACAGGCTAACTTGCAGCAGTCGTTTATATACATGTGTGTATTTGACAATGACTTGGTAATTAGTCTCAGATATTTAGTTGTTAACACATTAACGTAGTTTAATAACAGACTAGCCTACGTTCTACCCTGTATGCAAGCATTGTATTCCGTCATTTATTTGGTCCTACATGACAGTCTCTAGTCAGATATATATCGCACTACACCTTACCTTCGGATCCATGGAAAATACTACGCAGGGTGCGTAGTAAACCATGAAGTCCCAATTTATCAAGAGCAGTCAACAAGGGTGAGATGTCATTAGGCTTTATTTGACCCCTTTCTTCCATTAATGAGACCATGAGCAGCCCGGGGCTCTTTTTTGCATGTCGTAGCTCGTCAATCTTAGCAGGAGGAAACATGAAGAACGTTGCAAGACTGAGTATGATTTCAGTTGTGAGGAGCTCGGCTAGTCGTACCTTAAAGCTCCCAAAATCTGTAAAGAGAAGTTTACGAAACATGGACGGTCTTGACTCAGTATGATTAGAAAATTGTTCTTTATTGAAAACAAGGGCACTATAGTTTCTTGCTTGTAATAAATATTTACAAGGGAGCTGCACTGTCCTAAAATAGTTATGTGGTCCGATGTACACACACCACATATTATTGACAAAAATATCACAAATCAACCGTTGGTCCTTTTGAAAACCTGTTGAGGACCAGCTGGTGTCTGATATGAGCAAGAGTTGGCTCTTTTTACAGAACTCATAGAATCATCCTATCTGTACTTCTTAAGACTTTTTATAAACCAACAAAACATTGATCTCTAATAAGTTAGCACACAAAGGTTGCAGAGGAGTCAACTTATGGACAATTGAGATCGGAATATGACCACGAAAATTCAAATTCAAATATTCAACTTAAAAGAAGCTAATACAGGTCACCAGAGGTCAACCTGAGGTCAACAGTCACCCAAATGCAGGTCGACTATTGGATTACAAGAGCGTATCTCCCAACTTTGATGGACATTTAGTTCTCAAGTTATTGCAAAAATACCAGTTTTCACCACTAATTGACCTTTGTTGACCTTGGATCACATGACTGTTATGTTTGGAAATGATCCCTTACCCCATTCACAACTAGTCCACAAATATCACCCATGTCAGCCATGTTTCACAAGTTATTGCCAAAAACACATTTTGACTCATAGTTGACCTTTGGTGACCTTGGATCACATCACAATTTGGAAAATGTGCCCCTACTTCATTCACAACTTGTCCCAATATATCAGCCATGTCAGACTTCGTGACTAGAAGTTGTTGCAAATATTAGCATAAGTACCTAGTGGTTTGCACATAGGCAACCTTGAATGACCTTGGATGACCTGATGGTTTTCATCAAAACTGTTTCCCTCGATGATGTGAAATCTGTCCTAAAATTGTTATTTGCTCCAATGTACACACTCAATGTTATTGCTAAAAAAGTATCAAAACCAACCTTTGGCCCCTCATAACTTGAGAACCTGGTGTATGATTGAAGCGGGAGTTCGTTTCCTCTATATATAGCACACAGAGCTCTATCTTATATCAAAATATTGCCAAACTTTTTTCTTTGCCCCATACCTACCAAATTAGCATATTTTTTCAAGTTTTGACCTTTTGACCTCATAGTAAAATGAAGTTTGTCACACTGATTAAAAATAACAACATGACAAGTCTGTACGATCAACCTAACCACATGTATTAAAACCAAACATAACCTTGACCTCTGATAACTTCGCACAGGAAGGTCGCACAGGTGTCAACCAATGGACAATTTTGATCGGAAGGTACCTTTGAGATCCGATTATGGCCACGTAAATTCAAATAACCAAATAAACTAATACAGGTCACCGGAGGTCAACTTGAGGTCAAAGGTCACCTAGATGCAGGTCGACTACTGGATTACAATAACGTAACTCCCAACCTCGACCGTCACCTGGTTCTCAAGTTATTGCAAAAGTTTTCGACCCCTAATTGACATTTGTTGACCTTGGATCACATGACCGTTATGTTTGAAAATGATCCCTTACCCCATTCACAGCTTGTCTCAAAATATTAACTGCATCAAACTTTTGCACTGGGAGTTGTTGCATTTTTAAAAATTTGGCATTTTTGACCCTAACTGACCTTTGGAGACCTTTGCGGGCACCAAAAACAATAGGGATCTTCCTCTCACTATGGGCTGATGCTATTCACCCAGCAAGTTTGGACATCATTTCCTATAAATTGAGATATCGTGTACACAAGCCAAGCATCACACACACACCCACACACATGCCAAGTTGAATGCATCTAGGTTCCTTGCTTTCCAAAAAGCAAGGAACCTAAAAAAAAGGAAACATAAGGGCGTGTGCTGGCGCACGAGTGTAATAGTCTTTTTTCTTTTTGAGTATAAAAAAGGATATGAGAGTATACCTCCTTCATTTCAGTGTTGAAGATTGTAGTCATTTCTTAGAGTGGAGGTCCGTTTTGACCCTATGTATTTAAGTTATTTCGACAAGTCCACCCAGCCGTGAAACTCTTAAGTCAATTCATGATGGCTTCGTATGAAGTTGTAACAAAAAATCACGTTTGCTTAAATTGACAATTCCTCCAAGTAACTTTGAACTTTAGTTGGTGTTTCAAGTCGGTTACCATGGCAACCACATACTTTGATAGTATGGAATACACACAATAAACCGGTGAAAGATGTAAGTCAATTCAATGCTTTTATATGGAGCTGTGGCAAAAAGTCTATATTTTTTTAATTTCACATTCATTTTTAACATTTAATTGATCTTTCAACTCAGTTTACATGGTCACGACATATCTGATAGTATAACATACCCCATTACATATGTGACACTTTCAATTAAATTCAATGCTTTCCCATAGATCTCTTGCAGAGAAAGTCCCTGTTTGCTTAAGTTTACCTATACTATTCGTTTTGATGCTCTTCGATACACCAACTTCTTTCATTTCAAACATTTTAACCAATGCCCGCCCGTAGTAACCACATAGTTTGATACATATATACTATAACAAATGTAAGGATACCTGTCAATTCAATATTACACCTTGGTGTGACAGCAAAATGACCTTATCGTTTCGCTGTGAGATACACATTACACACATACACATTGTGAGATACACATTGAGATACACATCGTGATACACATTCCTATTATATTTGATCAATTTGAAAAGAGCACTTTTGACACAAATAAATTGATTTGTCCTTTGAACCCTTGAACTTTCACCTCGGTTACTTTGTTGTTGAAAATTTACATTAACATATTAATATTGCATATCAATTCAATATACTCGCTTTATTTTATATCTTTCGTTTTGGGTCTGCAGACACAGGCTCTCATCATTTTGCACCTTCCTATCAATTTCCGATTTGAAAGAGTCTTTCATAATAAAAATGCAATTGTTAACCTCATAAACATCCACATATACATGTGGAGTTTTACCCCTTCGCAAGATATAGAGTTATGGTCACACTCGGCCATCCCACCATGTGTAACCCCCGAGAATCGCTACTGAAATATATGAACTTTTACCATGGAAATATTTGCTATTTCAACTGGGACCAACGAACTAAAGTATCGTATAGTCCTTATGGGCAGCGATGAAACAGAACATTATGAAAATGTGTCTTATTTCCACGGATTCATGGATGAAGGTAATCTATAGACAATTTATTAATCAGGAAGTATCTTTTCAGGAAGTATCTTATCAGGAAGTATATTTATTAATCAGGAACTTACCCATTTTGGTGTTATCCGATAAAGTTTCGGTAGCGGGAGATGCATTAGCCATTTTGTTTGTTTTTTGTCTTCTTATCTTGTCTGAAAAATGAAAAGGCAATACACTATCAAACAATTATAAACTTGACACATTAGCATATTAATGAATTAATAATGTTGGTGCTGATGCTAATGGTGGTGACTGTAATGGTAAAAGCTGTGGCTATGAGAACTTAATGATGATAATCATTCAATAATGATGACAATTATGTTATTTTTGTGTGAGCCAGAGTCACTACGAAAATGTCAAACAGGGCCGGAGAAAATATATTTCCCTCAAATTAGGTCAATAATTATTATCTTAAACATTACTCAGGCTCTATGGACGAGAAAATGGTTCATAGCACAGTGCCTACACAAACAATAACATCATAAGTTTCACGAAATGATATATAGCGGATTGATAGGGATTATCTTGTACCAATTACCAGTTAAGAATAAAATATTTCCATTGTTCGAGAATCCATTTTCAAGATCGGAATTTAAAAAGCATATATTCTATCTTCATTAGTTTAAATTTTTGTTTTGTTGTTGAGAGATGTTGTTCCGAAAAAAATTTTGGTGTGTTTAGTGAGTCAGTAAAACCTGACAACATAAGCAATGGTTATTAAGTTCATTGAAAATTTCGTTATTATCGCAATGTAATATTAAGCAAGCTTCGGAAGAAAGCTTAGCCTTAATTTGTGTTCTCCCTCAGTATTGCATGTGTCACAAATGAGTGAAATTTGCTTAACATGTTTTTAACTAAATTGAACTATAATATTAATTAGTTCACTGTGTCCCCCCTTCTTTGATTGAACATGGTCAATACAGTCCTGTAAGTTTACTTAAACGTTTGATGTATCCAATGAGTTGTCAGATAATTAAGTTAATTTATGTAATCCGTGTATTGTTGCAATATATGCACAACTGTGAATTAAACATGTTTGAACGTATTGAGTGATGCTAGCTTCGAAACTGGAACGCAACCAAGCCAAGACGCTTGGTGGAAAGCATATTATAAATTTAAATTTTAAATGAAAACGTCCATACATTTAACATACTTGAGGTAGATTGTTGAGCTCCCCTTGCATAGGTGGGGATGAAAAGGTGTGGTTGGTTTTAACAATGTTGTTGATTTTATGGTACAACATCTGGCAAATGCAAAGTATTACATAATTGTGAAGTAAATATGTAAGTACACATGAACTCTCTAACTTTACAGAATGATCTGTTATGTACAGAACTGCTTTGTTATTCCAAATGTTAAAGTTACTTTATGTGAAATTATGTGGAAGATGAGTTACTGCCAAAGGTCATAGATAACTTTTGTTGTTTCTATGTTATCAATCAATATAACTTTATTATTTCGAAATAGCAAAACGCAAGTATGGATGTAGTGTACACTTTACTCTAATGATTTCGTTCGTAAGTTCCATTACTCCACGAGTAAATAATATGTGATGCAATTAATCGTACTATAGTGAAGCTACTAGTGTTAAAGAATGACAGCGGCCAAGTGTTTGGTGGGAAATAAATAATTGTGCGGATTATGAATTCAGGAACATGTTCCAAACCGCAAATACAATATTAACGAAAACGTTTCATAGATGGATGTGACAACAACGAAGTTTATGACATTATCTTGGCATATACATTGTAATCAACGTCTTTGTTTTGTCTTCTATAAAGTGTAAACTCTGTTTACACAGAAACCAAAAAACAAAAATCCTTAAATATTAGTGTAATGTTGTAAGATAGAAAATCAGATTTCGCATTCAGCTTTGTCAATAAAACTTAAATTACACGCACATACTTTGCACCATCACAAACGATTACTACATGGCATAATGAATGGTTTATATGTTAAATATAAGTCAACTTAAATTAGCGCAAGATATTGAGTTTAACCTAACACTTTAACATTGTCCTCGTTAGTCTTTATATGTGACATAATTTGTCATCAGATTATTTCTGATCTCTGATTCCTTATAATGGACACAAATTATCCATTTTAACTGGTTAGTTCTTAACTTCGGATAACCCATTCATTAAATTAGACAGGGTTTTTTATAGGGCCGACAAATTGAACCGTGATGAGTTATTTAAATACAAATACAAAAATCCTAACGCACGCATTCCATTTGTAACTATAATTACAACCCACTCATCAAATCCTATATGAGCTCTGTCGAACAGGAATTTTCCAAGACGATCAGTCTGTAGGAGAATTGTTTTATGTACACTCCTCCCCCTCATGATAGCTTTTCGTCAACCACCACCCAACCTTACATTTATGCTACTTCCTCCAGACTCCCTCACCCAATTTCCACCTCCGCAGGTAATTTCCGTTGCGGACAACCTCGATGCCAAATATGCCCCA
>KN882415.1:18434-29620 GCA_000934455.1 Apostichopus parvimensis | reverse complement strand
ATAACAAGTGACATTGTACATCAGAACATTGTAATGATGTCAGCCTGTAGATGGGCTGTCTGTAATAACAAGTGACATTGTATATCAGAACATTGTAATGATGTCAGTTTGTAGATGTGTTGTCTGTTATAACAAGTGGCACTGTACAACAGAACATTGTAATGATGTCAGCCTGTAGATGTGAACAGTGTTCATGATCCTTTGGTGGTCTGTTGGTATTTTAGTTTGGCACCGTTATGAGAATATCTATAAGTAGAGAACTGGGAGTCCTGCTTTGTTATGTGATAGTTACCAGCACTATATGTGAGAAGGTTTGATATTGGTTACGATTTAGTTTGAACTGTTTGTTCCTACCGGTAACGTGTAGCGTTTTAGGTTCTGCCGGTGAGGTAATGAAACTTGAACAATAGGTCTAGGTCCTTGTAGTGCTGTATGTACGTACCATTGATAGGCTCTGGATGTTGGCGTTATATTTGATTCTGTTGTGGTTTGGTTCTGTTTCAATCCTAATACCAGCTTGATTTCAATGGGGTTTGTTGCCGAAGAAAATTCACATTTGACAGATGAAAGAAGAACATATTCTTTGTATCCAGGTATATTTGCATTCAATTCCTATGTACTCTTTGTCGAAATGATAATATTTGAAGTTGATATTTGTTTTGCTGCAGAAGCAATCTTAAGCAAACAGGAGTGATGTAATAAATGCAAACTTAAACAGTTTTTTTGTTCAAAATATTATTTATAATATTATAATTTTCAACCTTTGGGATGCTATCAGTATGAATACACAATTACAGTCATTGGTATATGAATAATTCACCTCAGCTTTAAATCTTTCTTTACTTACTGGGTAAAAGATTCTCCTTTCTAGTTCCCAAGCAGAAATGTGAAAGCAGCGATGGGGTCGGTATGCATGTATTTGGTTCCTACTTCATTCACATTGCAATATGGTAGACTAAAGTAAACACATTTAATGTTTTTGTGTGAGGGTTTTTTTTTGGGGGGGAGGGGGAGATAATGTATTGCTAGATTCAACACTTCTAGGGTTACAATTCCAACAATGAATAGTTACCTCAAATGACAAATAGTAATTCAGTTGAGCTTAAAATGGTACTGGGACAAAGACTTGATCAAGTCTGAGAATGACATCGGACCAGTGATGATAGGAAAACCCAGAGACGTGTATTACTTTAAACTTGACGATTTTTATTAAACGATTTTTATCATGTCAGTTTCAGTCAATCCATGACAAAGAAATCAAAACAAATTGTTGAAAAATAGCTTAAACTTAGTTTGATAATCTGCATGATAATCAACTAGCATGTAAACTGTCTTACATTACTTAAAATCTGACTTTAATCAATACAGTAATTAACTTGGCTGTAACCTGTACGCATATGCACTTACCTAAATCAGGCCTAGCCTCTGAAGTGGCAAACATGCAGTTAAATTGTAAACGTACATTGTAAAGTTGATCTTTTACTTTTACCTGTGTAGTGATTTTACTTCCTTGTCAGTTAACCGTAAAATGCAGGTTTCAAGAACAAAAAACAGAACTTTAATTCGTCATTTAACAACCAGAACTGTCCGTGTGTCGACGGTGTTTTTCCTAAGAAAAAACACGACCAAAAATGGTTGTATGTACACAATTAAATGTCACAGTCGTAAAATATACTATTACCCGGTTAACTGTACTTCTTCATTTTATGCATGTCAGGACCAACACGGCCGTCATGGTCAGAGTCACATGTATGATGAATGTTCTAACAATTACATTCGATGGTAATTCCTTGTTCGATTGTTACAGGAGAAACATCATACAAGGTCGCATACTCCTAAGGTTAACACAATAACAATTGCCAAGTGGAAAGCTATGTACAACTCACAATTGCTTTAGATATTGTAATAATTGATACCATACTGTCTTAACATTATCAAGTCATCTGAACATTTAAAGATGATGACATTTCTTTAAAGTTCTAAAGTTACTAAAGGTTCCAAAAGTAAGGTTCCAAAAGACCTTCTTTCTCTATATCTCTCTCTGTAAGTTTCAAACACATTCCAAAATATCGAGAAATGCCACGATAGATGACGTAATTACAATGCTATAGGACAGATGGTACGACATATTCTCCTTAAAGCTGTACAAAGAATGGCAATCATTTTGACCTTTTACCATATTTAGGAAAGAGAGCAATTTAAACCTTACATACGACTTAAACTAAATGGTGTTTAAAGCACATGAATATTTATATCTAAATGACTCTTATGAAAGGTGGATAAGTTGCAGTAAAGATTGATTAATTAAAAGTTACCGTAAAAAAATGCATAATCCATCAGTCATGATGGTTTTGTAAGCAGAATCACTTTCTGCTATTCTTATAAGTGCCTATGTGCACACCTTTACCATGTAATTTATAATCACCATGTTTTTATACTTTTTCTCCCTTTTTTCCCCTTTGTTTGGTACAGGTGGTAACACTTTACTCTTAAAATAAATACAAATACTCGAAAATGCAGTAAAATTTCCGATTATTTATACTGTTACCTTTCCATTCACTATACATACCACTATTGAAAACAATAAAATAGTATTCCTCTCATACAAAGATGTTGATTTTCGAGTCAACTTGGCTGTTGGCATTCATTGTTATATTCTTCTGATACCTTTAGATAGATAACAACTCACATAAACCGAAGAAAATAAGTTGTTGGAAAATGTGTAAACGAAGATGATTTCAAAGCACTGATTACATTCACCACATAAACAATAATAATAAAATTTCAACAGTTATTAAATTGTAATGAACTATTTACAGTTTATGTATCTTATATTAACTATACATATATCTACAGGTAAACTTATTCGAGGATCTATCTGCAAAATTGACCAATCGAATGTTACTTATTTTATCTTGTCAATCAACTTACTATGGAATCGAGGGCTCAAATGAAATTTTAAGCATTAATGCCATATAGTCCTGCACAAAGTGACTGGTTATGCTTACGAGCACGATATTACAGAAAATATATATCAAAATTCCATTAGTGACTTTTATCCACTCGGAGTATCGTTAAGCAAGTTTTCATTACAATATTCGTAGTTTTGACGTCTTTCATCGTTTTACTGTAACTCAAATTTATCTACAGATTATATCTGACGTCATGTTCACGAGCAAACAGTTCTTATTATTTTCAGCTACTTTGAGACTAATATAACTAACCATTACGAGGGTCCAAAATACAACCTTGCTAAGACTGCGCCCCTAACTCTCTGTACTATAGCGGATTTGAAGAGGCTAGACTCGAAGGAAAGATAACCCTCTGTGAGATTCATGTTGTCCAGGAGAACTTTGCGGTTTGTTTAACTCGACAATCAACGCCGAGCAGAGCTACTGTCTGCTACTTCGGCTTATGATCTTACGAGGCATTGTATGTCAGTTGCCAGTCTTCGTCGCTGTTGATAAAATAAAGAGAGAGAGACGTTACCATATGTGTCAAATGATGACAACATCTTTAAAAGCTGTTCTAAGTGATTGACGTTGCTTATTATGACTATTCAATGCAGGCTGGTAGGGTTTCTATAACCTTGTATTTTAGAACATGAAATCAGCCTATATAATTTCTTATATTGATCTCTACTAATTGAAACTATGCTTTTCTTGCTCTCATCTTTTATGTTTAAGGTTAAATTTCTTTTGATATTTTTATGGAGAAAGGAGGGGGGGGGGGGCATGATGATTGTCCAATTTACGTTGTATGTTATTTCTGACTTTGATTTGATCTGCTTTATTTCACACCAAACATACAAAATACAACAAAAATCACATGCTGTAGGGATAACACAGAATGGTTTGTCCAGCAGACATATTTCCGCTGTGGTCCCTCAGTGTACATCTGACAGCCATGATTCCCCAGCATGTTGTATGTTTATATCCCCTATGATTTCCATGGTAATTTTCACTAGTAGGTGTTTAAATAATTTCAAGATTAATGAATTATGAGTGATTGGATTCATTAAGAGTCTGAAACTTTTGCAACCTTAAATCATTCCAAAATATGAATCTTTAATTTTGTTGAACATAAACAGCACTAGAATTCATTTCACTATAACGTTATTAATACTGTGGGGACTGAGGGTTCTGTCTAGTTTATGACCAAAACTGGTGAGTGTTGATATAGTCCTACCTGTAGCGATTCCGGAAGGCTTCGACCTAAGTAAAACGAAAGAATAAAATAGATTAAATATAAATATTGGGAAAATAATGATTGTGATATTAATATTCGTTAATAGTGTGAGCTATACTATATAGCATTAGAGACCACAAAGTGGAGATGTTGTGTAGGTTTTATAACAAGAGCCCAAGTGCACTATGGTTCCTTGCTTATAAGCCTATATTTACAAGGGAGCAGAACTGTCCTAAAATTGTTATTTGGATGTACACACAATATTATTCTCATAAATATCACGAATCAACCGTTGGTCCTTTTGAGAACCTGTTGAGAACCAGGTGTCCGATTTAAGCATGATATGCACTCTGTCCTGAATGTTAATAGCTGGAACGGTATTAAAATACTCTTTTGGCCACTCATAACTTGAGAATTAGATGTCCGATTGAAGCGGGAGTTGGTTTCCTATATAGAGCACATCAATCTCTATCATATAATTGAAATATTGAACCTTTTTCTTTGCCCCATATCTCTCAAATTAGCATATTTTTTTTATATTTGACTTTTGACCTCCTAGTCAGATGTAGACAGTCTGATTAAAAAAAAACAAGTCTGCATCACCATCCTAACAGTCCTTTAATTCTAAAAAAAAAAAAAAACAAACCTTTGACCTCTTATAGCTTCGCACACGAAGGTCGCACAGGGGTCAACCCATAGACAATTTTGCTTGGAAGACATTTTAGATCTGAATACGGCCATTAAAATGCAAATATCCAAGAAACTAGTAACGGTCACCGGAGGTCAAAGGTCACCAAGATGCGGGTCGACTATTGGATTACAATAGAGTAACTCCCGACCTTCACGGATATTTCGCTCTCAAGTTATTGCAAAAATACTAGTTTTTGACCCTAATTGACCTTTGTTGACCTTGAATTACATGACCGTTATGTATAGAAATAATCCCTTTCCCCATTCACAACTACTCCCAGAATACCAATCATATCAGACACTGTCAATGGGAGTTATTGCTTGTTTATTAATTTGGTTTTTTGCCCCTAACTGACCTTTAGTGACCTTCACAGGCACCAAAAACAATAGGGTACACCTTCTTACTATGGCGGATCTATATTCCAAGTTTGAGTTAAGTTCAGCTTTCCTTTGTCAGTTTGTTGAGTTACAGTGTACCCAAGCAAGTGTCACAGACAAACACACACGCTTACATACACACACACACGCCAAGTTGACTACATAGTTTCCTTTTGCGAAAGCAAGGAACCGAAAAGGTACCATGATTAACTCTCGTGTAAAGATGGATTTCGGAGCAAATTGTTTCATGGCATAGCGTCACTTTTAAATTTCCTTCAGGTAAAAAGTGAGACATTTAAAGGGTTGCACTGATTTTCTTTAACAGCACATGTAGTCGCAACCTAAATCAATGCCAGAATATTCAACTAAATATGTATAAATATAATGTTTAGGTGTTTAGTGACTATGATGCAGAAATAATGCATTTCATAGGCCTATGTCATTTATTACACACATTTCTAAACCCTGACCAACCATCCCAAAAGTGATCAATTACTAGTGACAACTTGCAGAGCCTCAAATGTGACCACTAATCCGTGTTTTACCTCATTTGCATAATCAGCATCCGTCAGTTCTTCCCCAAGTTTCAACTTCTGTAATTAAAGCATATAAAAGTTATTAAGGAAAATGATATTCAATCAGGTGCGATGACAGATCATGATCGATGCAGAAGGGGTGGGGGGTGCAATGTTTTGCCGACTAAAGATGAAAATACCGGCAGGATGTGTTGATAAACGAAGCGTGAGTCCAACGTGGGCAGGTGTCCGCTGAAGCCTTAAGGTCCCCTAGTTGGGGTCCATGCTCATATAAATGCTGAGGTTTACGGTATTTCTGTGCTAAAATGGGCCTAAACTTCGACCTGAACTATACGTTGCATATAAGTTTTAAATAAAATAGGGAGTTGTCTACATACACATTCCAATCTCCTCCCCTCCCTGCTCCACGCCCCCCTTTATTTTGTCTTTCTCATTCTCCCTTCCTCTCTTCAGTGGCGTTCTTAGTATAGTTGGAGCCCCGGGCGGATCTTTACCTTGTCACCTTGTGCAGGGGATGCTGCCCTGACGTAGGGAATAGGTGGAGAAATTGTTGTATTGTTGGTGGCTTGGATGCATAATGGTGCTCTTGGCAAAGCGTTGAACTGCTTATATATGTTTAGGATTTCTCATTCTTCAGTTAATGTTTCTTAGTTTTTGTTGTTCAAAATATTATTTTAATAGAAAATTAGGCTGGCATAAACAACAACAATGATTAACAAAAACAGGTACAATTTCCTCCTTTCGTTTATAGCTAGCCACTATTAGCATCCTTCATAAATAATAATTTTTATTATTATTTTTAGTTTGTATTATTATTATTTTTGGAGGGGGGCAGGGGCTGTGGCATGGCAACCCCATTACTAGTACCCGGAGCGGACCACCCCCGCTTAGTATCTACTGCCTCTCTATTCTCTCTCCTTTCTTTCTTCTGTTCTTTACTTCTCTCATTCCCCTCTTTTTTCTATTTCCTTCATTTTGCTGACTGATGCCGAATTTCTCCGAATGCATTGGTGAATGGGGGACAGGAGGGGGGGGGGGGGGGATGCACACCTACCCACCCCCTTCTAGCTATAGCCATATGTTCAATGAATATGAATATATATATGAATATGAATGGGGGAGGGGGTTCACACCAGCACACCCCCTCTAGTACAGCCATGTGTTCAATGGATATTTCTGTTATTTGGTTACTAACTGTAGCCTTGCCTTACCTCACTATACACATTTATCAACAAAAGTGGTTATGTGTAACATGAACATTTTAATATAGGGAGTTTTAATATGACGGAACAAATTATAATAAAGCAAATACTTTAGTTGCTTATTAGGACTTTCGTTCTATAATTTCATTTGCATAAAAATATTCTAGTTGTCTTTTTTTTAATGACGTCATGGTTATAGCTAGCTCTTCTGTACTTTACGCTGACAGTGATTGCAACCATTTAATATTGAATTATTATTTTGTAATAATTTTGGTTTGATATTTAAAGAAGAATACGGGAAGGAAATAAGTCATAACAAATGGGAATTTACAATGGTTAATTATAATATGTTAGACTTTCTTGAATTTGATCTTAACGATTAACTGCAGGAAATGAATAGAAATATTATGAACTTCTGGTAAGACCATGGATTCATATGAAAAAAAAAATGTAAAGCATACAGTACTTTAGATTCTTAAAACTGTTTTCACAGTCCACTTCTATCCCGAATGCCAGGAACAGGGAATTTTAGTATTTTAAAACGAAATTTAAACTCGGAATATCACATTTATGAATATGCCTGATGTGTGAGCAAAAGTGAGGGTGGGGTAGGGGCGGTAGGTATGTGAAGGAAATCTCTACTAGTTGGAGCAGCATATGTATGATTCCGGAAATTAACGCTGGGAAGTAAACTTCTTAAACCAATAACATCACACTCACGAAGAGCAACAGGAATGTGTACCGTATCTGCACTCCGTCTGGAAATTGTTTACGCTGTAGTGTTAAAGGCAAACTGATGGCAACAACTATAATGCATACTAAAGGATGTATTTAAGCAGAAACTCATTTCTTTTAAACTGTCTACGACAAATCATACTTATGTTTGTACCTGAAGTAAACATTTTAGCGTAATGATAACTCACACGCATTACTTACAGGAAAGAATGACTCAGGATCTTTGCCCAGAAGCCAGCGACCAGACTGAAGATCCAGAAGATAACAGCGTTCTTTATTTCCGTAAGGAAACCATAAAACTGTAAAATGGTTAGAACAGAAGACTATAGTAAATATTGTAACTTTACCATGCATGGATAATTGAGACACTGGGAATTCATAGTTACCTTTGGTACCCTGATCCTTCTGTCCCCCACCCCCTCCCAACCATCCCCTCACCGCGCCACGGACCAGTCTTCGACCCATTATATGATAATCGGTTCTTACCGATTACCGATTAGTTCCTGTGACAATCGGGCCGATGCCGATTACCGATAACCAATTATTTCATCATTTTCGTGGAACTGGCATAAAGTATGATTTAGTGTTATGCATGATTACCAACTTCTAGGCTAATACAATTTAAGATGTAAATGAACGACTTAACGTTTCACAGTAAAGATTAATGGAGCAAATAAAGAACACTGTACTACATAAAGGGGCGCTGTACGTTTATAACGAGGAGTCGCAATATTGCAATATCCCGCCACAACACAGTAACTGACAGTGCTGTACAGACTACAGAAGGGGAAAAATAGTAGTCATTGGCTACGAAATGAAAAAAGGAAGTTAGGGACAGCTTTTACAACTGCTATTAAAACCATTATCAGTACATGATGTTAACTGCCAAAACGGGATCCTATATTGAAGAGCATTAGTACAACCTTGCGTGAGGGACTTGCGATACCGTTTCCTTCCCGGCTTTCAATAGCGTTGCATCCAATAATCTACATTCTTCTGTCTTTGTGGTTGTGGTGAACCAAAAGCGCGGAAACATACAACCCTTTATGTGGAACGTAATAATCGGTTCCGCATAATCTATAGCGCTACGGATTTTGCCGATGCCGATTATTTACTGATTGTCTGATAATCGGTCGGATGCCGATTATCTAGCTAACCGATTATCGGTCGAACACTATCACGTACATATACAAAGAGGATATTTGACATTAACCCTCACATATATGTCATTACTCGAAAGATGGAGAGTATACTACCTTCTCGTCCTTCCGAACTTGACACATGTTATATGATATTCATTTATTGAAACAATTATCAATATTAGGTTAATAATTAATAGCTATTTTATTAAATATTGTGTCATAATCAGGGACATATCGCCAATACAGTTTAAAGAGTATTTCAGTGTTTTAAATGTGGAAGTAAAAATGGCGAATATTAATCATTGTAACCGTCACAGTCTGTTATTTGTAATTTTCCCGTTATAATTGATTTACGTAGAAATATAACCTGAGAAAATCTACAAAACATATGATCAAAACAACTGCAATCCAAATTATGGTACAAGTTCAAATACTCTTGTTCAACGAAAAGAAACATAGCAAACATAATTCCGTACCCTAGGAACCAACCGGCTGCTTTACTTGAATAAACATATTCCCCTTTGGACCTTTTGTCTTATCGAAAAAGACGTGACCGAACAAATACCCCCCCCCCAAACATTTACCCCCGGACGATTACCCACCGGACAATTACCACCCGGACAATTACCCCTAGGACAACTACCACCCGGACAGATACCCCCGGACAATTACCCCCGAGGACAAAACCCCCGGAAAACTACCCACTCGGACAGCTACCTCCTCGGACGAATACCCGCCCGGATAAATACCAGGACAACATCCCCCTGGAAATATGCCGTTAACTATAGGGGACGGATGCAGCGACGGATATGCAGATCTTCTTTCTAATTTATTTACCCGCGGGCCTCAACATATACCCTGGTCCCTTGGGCAACTGTGAGAGCATATTTACAATATATATTTACAAACTGGCACCACTAGGGTCGTCGTGTGCTTCTGGCCCTATTATCTCGACATATTTCGACTTTTTCAAAAGATTCGAGCTTTTCATATAAACGCCCCCAAAACTCTTGGATAGGGTTTGACAATGGACCGAGGCCCGGGGAAAGATAGGTGGAGACGGTGGTTGAAGAAGCACGAGGGAGGGGAGGCGTGGGCTTAGGTCACTGATGGTAGTAACTATTAATTTACCCTTAGTTATAGTGACACTATTCTGTATTATTAATCTCCGAACAATTTCGGCTTATTGCAACTTACCATATCCAAGTTTTTTTTTGAGTAATTTTACTTGATGATTTGTAATGTTATGTTATGTTAGTTTTTGTATAGCGCTTTATATGACAAAGTCATCTCAAAGCGCTTTGAATCCCTGGTCATCAGGCTGGCTGCCGAGAATCAAGCGCACACCCCTAAGTTACCTCACAGGTACCCATTTATACACCTGGATGGAGAGGGGCAGTCGAGATAAAAGTGCCTTGCCCAAGGACACAACATAATGGTAAGAGCTGGAATCGAACCCACAATCCTGAGATCATATATTAAACCAATGCATTAGCCACTCGGCAACCACGCTCCCCTTGTTTTGCTTATTCTAAGCTATTTTTTCCCTGGGAGTGCACGCTATTTTAAGATGGGAGGAGCAGAGGGGAGGGGCAAGCACAACCACGGTCCACCCCTCTAGTTTGGTGTGCATGATCATAATCCATACCCCCATGCATTGTTTCATAGACCGCCGGGCTATTAGTCAAACCTGGTTACGGTGTAACCCGTTATACCAGCAGAATTGCCTGTTAAGTTTCATAATAGTTTGTACGATTGTTTGAAAAATAAGAAAAGAAAAGGGCTTGAGACCATGACATCACTACCATTTGAAAAAAAAAACAATATTCTCTGGTCATTCATTTTGCAAAAAGAATGATGATCATCTAATAAATTCATTTAATTTTCCCTAGTTTTAATAATTATACATGCCAAATATTTACAGATTAGTGATTGCTACATTGTCCACAAATTGCCCACCATGTAGAATAATAGGTTTTCCTTGTGATATTTTTCACAAAGGCCGGTAGCGTCTGTTGCTTTCCCGGGATTTTTCATGGGGTGTCCCCTCACCTTTAAGAGATTTTCTACTGTACGAAAGTGTGATAAGATGCAAAGTGGTATAATATGTTGCCATTCTTAAACTTACATCATTGGCGCCGCCAGGAGTTCGGGTAAATGTGGGGGATTTGGGTCATCCAAATTCATGGTGATGTCACATATACACAATCAGCATTGCGTGTGTATTTTTATTTTGAGGTATCAATAAACTACACCTCAAGGTCCCTACCCCTACAAAAATGTCTCATAAGGTCCTCGCTTCTTCACGCCTCCAG
>KN882414.1:181941-194200 GCA_000934455.1 Apostichopus parvimensis | reverse complement strand
CCAGTGCCAAGGTCTGACACGATTGATATTTTGGGACAAGTTGTGAATGGGGTGGTTGAACATTTTCAAACTTAACGGTCATGTGATCTGAGGTCACCAATGTCATCATATCTGTTGACCCGCTTGTAGGTGACCTTATATTTCTTACATTTTCGACGCCATATTCAGATCTCAAAAGTGCGTTCCGATCAAAACTCCGATCACAATTTGTGATCACAAAAGTGTTGGCTATAGTGTTGGTTACTTTATGGGTACATGTAGGACCACAATTACTTGGACTTTTTGAGCCCAATCTTGCTATGATAATATGATGTGTATTGTCATATACCCCTATGCAAGGAACCACAGTGCCCTTGGGCTCTTGTTATTACAACCTTCCAGGAAATTTTCCTCACTGGGACATTCAGTCAACCTGTATGTTCCTTAAAAATGCCTGAGAACAATTTAGAGAGTAAAAACCTCCAGAAAAGTAGTTTTTGAAAACTTCTAGCAATTATAGCGTGCTATAATTTGGGGCTTATACTGACTACCTTTAGGTGGCCAAAATACTGTTAAAGGCATTGAAGACTCGCCCAAAACCGCATGCCGCGCTCTGAAAAAGTTAACTTTCCGTTGCTTGCAAGTAAAGTTTTCGCTACAAAATGCAGACAGTAATGGAACGTGATACCTTGTTATCTTTTATCTAGACCTGAGATGTCCAATGATGCTATGTACACTTTGTTGTGGGTATTGACCGTAGCTGTATGTATTGACTGTACACTAGTGTCTTATTACCGACGGTAGCAAGCTGTGTGTGTATTTTCTGGGATCGATGGTGGTGTCTAACACTTCTGTAACACCTCATTCGAAACTAGGTCAGATTACCGGCATGAGACGTTTCTTTGTGCGCGAGTCTTCAAACCCTTTAAGCTAATGAAATACAGAGTCAATAAACACACCAGTTATTCAACTTTTCCCACAAGGATGTAAATTAAAGAAATACTTTAAACTCAACTTCTTGTACTCTTCTCACTGAGAACCAAGACTTCTCCTATGCAGCACAAATTATGAAGTGATGAAACAAAGGAAATGGGAGCACCTGTTCCTCAACCTACTCACTTGCTCACTTATACTGATTTTCTTAGAAACAATTAGGAAAAGTATAGAATAGATACATATGCATCGTCTGTGAAGTAACCAATTAAGGACATGCAGTCAACTCTGCATTACTTTACCTGACTCAAAGATACCATGCTCTAAGGGGTACAGCTTTGTACCAGGAGGGAACCTGTCATGATGAGTCACAACCTGTTTATAAGACCTCTCTGAGAGAAGCTCTGTCTCTATATGGTGATCTATGGGAGGCCAATAGGGAACTTACTAAGGCAGGCCAATTGTAAAATATACAAAACTGCAAATTACCACAGTATTAACATAACTTAATTAACCCATAGTTGATAGAATAAGGACCCTCCATCGATATTCTTTGATACAAATAATGTGATAAATTAGGTGGTAAGAAATTGAACAACAGCAATGGCATGTAAAGTACCTCAAGCCAGAAAGAGAATCCAATTTGAATGTTAAAATCATTATGATTCCACTGTGACATGTTTCATTCAATGTCAAGGTCTTGCATTATATTCTTTGCATAATTCTGTAACTTATGGGTTATATATTCAAAAGTTTGTTTTGTGATATGTTCAGACAAGATTGGTAGAATGTTGGAATTTCCTTTCCTTTAGCAAAAGGAACCTATGTAGTCAGGTTTGTGTGTGTGTGTGTGTCTGTGTGTGCATCTGTGACACTTGCTTGGGTACGCTCTATCTCAATAAGGGAAAGTTGGATTGAGGCCAAACTTGGAATATAGATCTGCCATATGGAGGTGTGCCCTATGGTTTTTGGTGCACACAAAGGTCACCAAAGGTCAGTTTCGGTCCAAAAACCCAAAATATTAAAACTGCAATAACTCCCAGTGCCAATGTTCGACAAGGTTGATATTTTGTTGATAAGTTGTGAACTGGTTAGGGGAATATTTTCAAAATTAACGGTCATGTGATCCAAGGTCACCAAAGGTCAATTAATGATAAAAAACTAGTATTTTGGGGGGAGGAAATGGGCAAAGAAAAAAAATGTTTGAACTTTTATAGTTTTATGCTATATTCACGTCTCACCGATCAAAAATGTCAATGGGTTGACCCAAGGTGACCTTTGTGTGTGAAGTTATATGAGGTCAAAGTTAACTTTCAGACATTTAGTGCAATAACTCTCAGTGCCAAGGTGTGACACGGTTGATATTTTGGGACAAGTTGAGAATGGTATAAGGAAATATTTTCAAACTTAACGGTCATGTGATCCAAGGTCACCAAAGGTCAATTAATGATAAAAAACTAGTATTTTGGGTGGAGAAAATGGGCAAAGAAAAAATGTTTGAATTTTTACAGTTTTGATGCTCTAGTTAGGTCTCACCGATCAAAAATGTCAATGGGTTGAACCCTGGGTGACCTTTGTGTGTGAAGTTATGTATACAAGTTCAAAGTTAATTTTTAGACATTTAATGCAATTAACTCCCAATGCCAAGGTGTGACACGGTTGATATTTTGGGACAAGTTGTGAATGGGGTGGTGGAACATTTTCAAACATAATGGTCATGTGATCTGAGGTCACCAATGTTATCATATCTGTTGACCCGCTTGTAGGTGACCTTATATTTCTTACATATTTGACGCCATATTCAGATCTCAAAAGTGCCTTCCAATCAAAAATCCGATCACAATTTGTGATCACAAAAGTGTTGGCTTTAGTGTTGGTTACTTTATGGGTACATGTAGGACCACAATTACTTGGACTTATTAGACTATTTGAGCCCAATCTTGCTATGATAATATTATGTGTATTGTCATATACCCCTATGCAAGGAACCACAGTGCCCTTGGGCTCTTGTTAAATTTTGTAATTTAGTATCCTTGATGTATTTGAGGATCATTGAAAGAGTTCAACTTAGTTAAATTCATCAGAAGCAGTGCCAAATTCAACACCAAGGAAAGTGAAAGATTAGCATGGCCACCTCAAATAACATTATAAAGTTGGACCAAATAAGGGCTCACTAAATTTGATATAAAATTTGTCAAAATATTTTCCTGGAAGTTTTTACCGCATCAATTTTTAAGATACATTGAACTGTATTCATTTACATCACTAAATCTCTTGGGTGGAAGACAATGTTTAACCATGTTTGCATCTTATATGTTTGTTTCAGATTCAAAGTGGTCCAAGAAAGTTCTCAAGGATCAACTAAAGGAATCTGAAGACAAAAGGCAGGAACTCTCTGACAAACTAACTGAATCAGAAGATGAAAAACAACAGCTCACTGGAAGACTAAAGACAACAGAGGAGGAAAGACAACAATTGAAAGAGAGATTGAAGACAACAGAGGAAGAAAGACAAAAAGTTACTGAAAGATTAAAGACAACAGAGGAGGAAAAACAACAATTCAAAGATACTTTGAAGGCAACAAACAAAGAAAGACAACATCTAACTGGAAGACTAAAGACAACAGAGGAGGAAAGACAACAATTCAGAGATAGATTGAATACAACTGAAAACAAAGTGAAGACACTGAAGGATGAGAAAGAAGAATTACTTCAGCAGCAAAAAAAGGTTAGACTTCACATAGCATGTGATTATAGACAACTGATGACCAGGTTACCTGACTTGGGTCATGAGAAATTTAGTCACTTTGAACAAGACTACCCTTCTGCTTGATCCATTAGTGTAAAGTGAATTTTTAAGTTACCATTTGCAAACACAACATGTATTTTCAGAAATAAGGGAATGGTTATTATGTCCAACAGTAGAGGTTAAATGATGAACATATTATGAGCTATTTGTCTCAAGAATAGTATGCAAGCATGATGTTTAGCTCATATGATGTACAGTTACTGTTACTGTATTAATATAGGGCAAAGTTCATATGGGGTTCAGAGAGGCCAATCAGAACATGCACAGGTAAAAGTCTTTAATCCCTTTATCTCAAGAACAGAACTTTCAGAGAGTATTCATTTCATGGTGGAATATGCTCTTTTAATGTAGAAGTTTGCTACTCAGCTGAAGTTACACTGTATTGTCTAATTTTTTAGTTACAAGTGACAGTTTACATTAACTAGCAACACTAAACAGAGGAATTTATCATGTGCAATGGCACAATTTGTAGTACATTAAAGCATGTTATGGGACTTATTGAACATTAAAACAATATATAATTAACTAGACTTATTGATATCATTGAACATCTGTCCTTCAATGTGATAGGCCTACATTCCTTCTTGTAGAACAGTAGTTCCACCATTCCTTTAGGTGCATGTGAAGGTTAAGTAACAGTTCTCTGCACTCATTTATTGTAAACATGTGATTTCTCTGAGCCAGGTAGTACTTTTGCAATAGTCACACCCTCAAGTAGGTGGTCAATTTGATTATCAGTTCAGCCTGCCTGTAAATAAGTGTGAAGAATTTTGTCAACTTGAATAATGTTCTCCCTTCAGAGACAGGCTACTTCATGAATGTTTGTTTCCTTGCCGAAGGCAGAAGGAACCTATGCGATGGTGATGGTGTGTGCGTGTGTGTGGGTGCACTTGTTTGTATTCTGACTGAGGACTTGAACAAAAGAATTCCAGGTCCTCGGTTGTGATTTCTAAAAAATCACCTTGTCCTCGAAAGAATTCTATTGTAATGGGGTATTGTTAAGGTTAGGGTACATGGATTTGAACAACGGAAAAAACAATAGGGTCCTCGGTCTGTAAAACAGACCTGGGTGTGGGTTTGTGTATGTGACGCCTTGGCTTGTAAACACGATATCTCAAGAGCCAAACATTGCCTAAAATTGAAATTTGGTTTGTAGGTAAGTAGATGGTTCATATTGTCTTTCATGGAGGTCAAAGGTCATCTGAGGTCAAGGTATGAAACCTTGTAAACACAGTATCTCAAGAATTCAAAGTTGCTTGGACTTCAAACTTAGTATGTGGGTAGCTATAAGTTATTAGATGTTCTCTAACCTTTTTCATGGAGGTCAAAGGTCACCAGAGATCAAAGGCTAACAACCGTGTAAACACGATATCCCAAGATGCAGAAGTTGCTTGAACTTGGTACGTTGGCAGCCCTTGGTGAGCAGATGACCTCTATTGTTTTACATGGATGTCAAAGGTCATTTGAGGTCAAGAGAGGTCAAGGTCTGAAAACCTTGTAAACCCGATATCTCAAGAAGTTAAAGTTGCTTGAACTTTATAATTAGTATGCAGATAGCCCTTAGTGATAAGATGTTCTCTATCCTTCTTCATGGAGGTCAAAGGTCATTTTAGGTCTGAAAACTTTGTAAACATAATATCTCAAGAAGTACAACTTGCTTGAACTTTAAACTTGCTATGTTGGTAGCCCTTGGTGAGCAAATGATCCCTTCTGTTGGTTTCAATAAATATTGTAACCTTTGCAATCATTATGGCTATGTGTGTATGTATATGTGTGTGTGCATTTGTGACGCCCAGCTTGTAAACACGATATCTCAAGAAGGGAAACTTTGACCAAGTTCAAGAAGCTTATTTTTTTCTGTGGTGGTCAAAGGTCATTTGAAGTCACTAGGGATCAAAATGTGGAAACCTTGTAAACACGATATCTCAAGTAAAGACACTTGGGCAGACATCATATTTATTGTGTAGAGGTACCACATTGAGTAAAAGAAGCCTATTGTTTTCTGTTGAGGTCAAAGGTCACTTAGGGTCACTAGGGGTCAAATTGTCAAAATCTTGTAAACACGATATCTCAAGAAAGGATGCTTGGGCACATCTCATGTTTTACTGTGTAGATGTACCACATGAGTACAGGAAGCCTATTGTTTTTGGTGTTGGTCAAATGTCATTTGGGGTCACCAGGAGTCAAAATGTGGAAACCTTGTAAACACAATATCTCAAGAAAGGAAGCTTGGGCAGACCTTATATTGAAGGTGTAGAAGTACCACATTAAGTACAGGCAGCCTTTCATTTTTGGTGGAGGTCAAAGGTCATTTGGGGTCACAGGGGTCAAATTGTGAAAACATTGTAAACACTATATTTCGAGAAGGGAAGCTGGGCAGACCCAACTTTAATGTGTAGCCGTACCACATTGAGTACAGGAAGCCTATTGTTCATGTTGAAGGTCAAAGGTCATTTGGGGTCACCAGGGGTAAAATTGTGAAAACATAAACCCGATATCTCAAGAAGGGAAGCATGAGCAGACCTTATATTTAAAGTTTAGACGTACCTCATTGAGTGCAACAAGCCTATTGTTTTCGGTGAAGGTCAATGGTCTTTTGGGGTCACCAGAGTTCAAATTTTGAAAACCTTGTAAACACGATATCTCAAGAAGGGTAGGTCGGACCAATTCATATTTAGTGTGTAGACGTACTACATTGAGTACAGGAAGCCTAATGTATTTGGTGTAGGTCAAAGATCATTTGGGGACAACAGTTCAAATTGTGATAACCTTGTAAACATGATATTGCAAGAAAGGACAGATCTCATATTTGGTTTGTATATGTACCATATTAAATTTAAGGAGCCTATTATTGCTTTTGTTGGAGGTCAAAGGTTATTTGAGGTCAACAAATGCCAAACATTTACTTAACTACCCTCTTACCTGTCCTTTCCACACTAACACATCTTCCTAAACATAATATCGCAAGGGCAGCTTGGACAGATCGCATATTCATATATAATTGTACCACACTGAGTACAAGAAGCCTTAATGTTGTGGGCGGAGGTCAATGGTTGTTTGAGGTCACCAGGGGTCAGATTGTGAAACCATGTTTAACACAATATTTCAATATTAAATAAGGACTGATGTCATATTAGTATGTTGATGTATCTATCAAATTTAGTACAAGAAGCTTGTTGTTGAGGTCAATGGTCATTTCAGGACAGCCTGTGTCATTTTGAATTTATCGTTTGTCATATCACACTGCTTCTCACTGTATTACTAATATCAAGTATGTTGTACACCCTCACTATACATTACATCAGATTCAGAAAATAGCTCATGTTACATCATCGAAACCACTATGCATTTTTGCATTCTGGTTTTTCATGGAGGTCAAGGTAGTTTGAGGTCAACAGATTTGAAAGTCTGAGAAATTTGAAAATGCAATCACGTCAGAAGTTGCAACTTAAAACTGGTATACATAGCCATTTGCTATTTACATGTGTACAGTTTTCCTTGAGGTCAAAGGTCAATTACATGTTACAGTCAGAATGAGTCTGATTATGCAGAAGTGAAGTTTTTTTGATCTGCAAACCTCTTTGCATAGGTATGAATTAATCAATTCTGCAAGACTTGCCATTTCTGCTCAGCAATTCAGATCGATGTAAAATCTTGTAGCTAAAGTTTCTTCTCATATTGGCAAGGAATCACTAAGTCATTTGACTTTCTTGTTATTTGTGGCAAGAAACCACTGAGAGGTACATCCTTCTTGTCTCATTCACTGTGTTGTTTACATGACAGGAGCTGGAAGATGCTAAATCAAGTCTGAGAGCTACAAAAGATGAACTTGTGAAGTCTCAACTGGAATATGCCAAAGAATCCATGGCTTTACAAGAGGTCTTGAAGCAGACTAGAGAAGCCTTGAATCAGCAAGAATTGGTAAGTATGATTAAGTATAGTGTATCTGTAGTAAGTAAACCACCAGTAGCAAATTAAGTGTGTTTACAAAGTTAGCAAAATATTGTGACTAGACCATTAATGTGTTGAATTTATGATAACATACAGTATTCCACTGTTGATGGTATTACGATGTGACAACATAATCTTGAGCTAACCAAAAGTGTTCTAAATTCATGGTACATTTTACTACAAATAGTGTGAAGTGTATAATGAGTACATTCACCTAGATGCTAAAATCAGTTGCTTTTATCAGCTAATGACTCAACTGGTGTAACTTGACAGGTGACAGACATGAAAACTGAGGTTCTTTTTTAAAGTTTCCATACACCAAATAAGATATCTTTCCTATGTTGTTTATTTTCAGGCTTCATCCGCTTCTGTTATGGAGGAAGAAACCTTACTTGAAGAACATGAAACTCCAGACATATCACAGCAATCAACTTTAGCAGGTAGGATCACGATAAAAGATAATAACTGCTGCTGGTTGTAAATTTCCAGGCAATTTAATGTTTCCTTATATAAGTCTGTTTATCCTTAAAAAGTCCTACCTGGAGATCTTCACAGCTGTCAGTGGAGCTGTACGGAGAGGGTAGAGGGGGGGGGGGTTGGTGGGGATAGTGACTTGAGTCAATTTAAGTAGTGTAGAATGGATTATCTAATGTCTATTATGTTAAGATATTAAAAGTCAAAAGAGCTCTGCAGAGGTGTAAATACATTAAGGAGTATCATGGTTAAATCGTTTTGATTCCTTGAATCTTTGCGATTGTGATGACGTGTGTGTGTGTATGTGTAACTTACTCGTAAACGTCAGAAGGAAAACTGGGGAACATTTCACATTTGGTATGTAGGTTCCCCTTAGGTAGAACTGGTTTGGGATTGTTGTTGGCAGGGTGAAAGGTCATGTGGGTCATCACAGGTCAAACTATGTAAACATTGTTTACACAATAATATCTCAAGAAGTGGAAGTTGCAGGTAGTTCAAACTTGTTGTGTAGCTTGCTGTTGGTGAGCAAAGGATCTGTAGTGTTTTTTATGTGAATGTTAAAGGTCATTGGAGGCCAACTGAGGGAAACATTGGGACAATCTTATAAACATGATGTCTCACGGAAGGTAGCCTGTTCAAGTCTTATATATATGTAGCTTGTGGATTTCCTGTAATTAGTTCAGCGAATCCTATTGTTTGTGGTGAAAGGTCATTTTGGGTCAGCAGAGGGCAAAATGTGAATATATCAGAAGTGCAATATCTCCAAAACCAGAATATTATAGGAAGTCATATGCATGGTATGATAGCCTTGTGTATATTATAGTTGGTAAACAATATGGTGTAGGTCAGAGTTCATTTGAGGTCACCAGGTGTGAAAACGTGAACACTATGTAAATACAATATATCCAGATAGGAAACTGCAGTAGCTGGTAAATATGGCTATGGCTTCTCTATAATGAGTAATAAAGCCTGTTGTTTTTGGTGGAAGGTACAGGTTATTTGGGTTCAGCAAAGGTTACAATCTGGAAATTTTTAACATTACATCATAAGATAGGCAGCTTGATCAGAATATCATAGAGGTATATGACTTTCCTGTTATGTGTACAAGAGCCCAGTAATTCTTTGTGAAGGTCAAAGGTAAAAAAAAGTGTAAAAACCTTGAAAGCACTATAACTGGATAATTTTGTTTTCAAGAGAGACTTCTACATTATTTCAAGTCATGGCTAACAGAATTCAATTTATGAAAATCTTTCTTTATAATTAGGAATGTGGTCTGTAATAAGCGTTTGGTTTCAGCATGACTTTTTTGTGCACGGACATGGTGTACATGAAAGCACATAATACTCTGGTAGGCATGTGGTCACTATCTAATACAAACAAAATAACACATCTAGGTATCTGTTGTATATCTGATCCAAGTTTTAGCAACTTTAATTTAACTAAGTTCATTTAGGAGTCGATCATACACCCATTTAGGAGATGTGTAAAAAAAAAACATACAAAGCATGGAGGGTCATGTGATGTGCTCCATGGTAACAGTTATAATTTCTATCATATATAACCAAAATAAGGACATAACAACAAATTGAATTAAACGGTACATTAGATCTTCATCTGGCTAGATATCTTCTGAATACAGTGACTGTGTCAGGGGAAAGTATGCTTAAGAGAACCGTGCTTAGCACGGCTCCTACAGGTTGAATCACACTGAATACAATTGGTGAAAGTTACATCCTATGTACTCTTGACATTGGATTTATACAGAGGATGGGACAGGAAGTTACTCTGTCCACATATTGAACTTTCTCCTTAAACAGCGCTGGGTTAAGCTACTAAGAAATGACCACACTATTATATCATTGGGAATGACATCATACTGAAAGTTATTTGATTGGTAGAGATCTGACATTCCTCGCACAGACAGGTGTAGAGTTTCTGTTGTATAGACTTACTGCAGAGGTCAAAGTGTTAGTGATCTACGGGGACTTAGAAGTTGGAAAAGTATATTATTATGTTGTTGGCTTGTAAATAGAAACTGTAAGTAATCTTTGTGGGAAGTGTGATGTAAGAAGACTTCCTGTCTGTGCTACTACCTGAGAGATTGTAAAGGTGAACCTAGGGTAAGGGGAGGTAAGAATGGTAAAATGCTCTCTGTTATACATGCACAGTGTACACATAAGTAGCAGACAACAGGATTCACTGTTCCTTAGCAATACAAGTCTAACTGTCTTTAATATATGCACTCACAACCACAGATCAAGCCTAGCATTTTCTGACACAGAGAAAATGAATCTCAACATCGTCATCAATTCATCATCCAAACTAGAGCAATTAATATCAAACATACAGTAAATGCCTGTTAAAGGTTGCGGTGTTGGATTACAAAACTCCTACAACTTTGAACTGACAGAGGGTTATATTAACATACATAGTTAGGAGCAGCATGGCCTCGCATGGTCGGTATGTTTATATAGTGTATAGTATGATGTCCAGATGTAAACGTTGCTGAGGTCAACAATCAAATAACATAAAGCATATCAACACCTCCAATGTCTTCTTTGTGAAATATTATAGAAAATAAAAGCCTCACCTAATTCCTCGTTATGATGTTTCGACTTTTCGGTCATCAAGTGAGGTAGATCACACCAGGATTCTAAATCTGAAGAGTATTTATGATTTTGAAATCATTTTATGTTAAATATCATCAAAAGGCTGTTGCAATGCTTTAAAAAGGTGCCAGTAATGTTGCTATGGTAACACTGAGGCTTGTTGTGTAGATGAGCAGTTACATCAACAGTACTTTAAAAAGCAATTAAATTTATTCATATTCCACATAAATTATAGTTTATTCAGCTATTGAACTGATTTTAAAGAAAAGTATTTTGTTGTTATATATCAATGCAATACAAATCAATCTAATAATCAACTGATAACTTGGAAAATGTGATCTTATCTATAGTCAGTTTATCAATTGTCTTCTTGTGCTGAGTGTGATCCTTAACTCTATTTTATCCTTTTATTTTCATTTCAGCTGATTACGGCAGATTAATGGTCAATGTTGCCGATGATCTTACTCTAGACAGCACTCTGAAATTAGCAAGTCTGTTTGGTCTACCACCGGCAGAAACTGATATGTTACGCAGGGTTTCTCTGATAGAGACACCAGGAATCACTCTGATTAACTTCATGAAGACACGAAACATCATCAACTTGTACGATGTCACTAACCTACAAAAGGGTTTGGTTTATATTCAGCTAAACCGAACAAATGAAAACCTTTTAGCTCCATATCAGTCTAAAGTTGATCCCTTTCAGTTTGAAGAAAACCAAGCACCAAAACTGCTTGCCTGGCCTGGTAAGAATGGATAAAATGATGCAATCAGAATACATAAAACAAAAATAATGCAGTACAGAAAAATCTCTAGAAATGTGTGTGAGTCAGGGGTTAATATTCTGCTTTCAGGCAATATGTTATTTTGAACTAGTAATTATCATGATGTTTGTATGGTAAAAGTAATTATAAGTGGATCTTTTTGCCAATTATTTGTGCCATTTGGTTAATTTCTTTATTATAAAAAGATTGAAAATACAAAAATGATCAAACTTTTGGTCCCATGGGATTAGCCAATATTTCAAGGATCCATTTAAGCCATGTGGTCACTCTCAGACACGATGCTAGAATCTTTGAATCTCCTGTTGTCTGCTGCCACTCTTCAAATTCTCTAACAACTCAAAGCTTGTGTTACATATTGTATAATGGTTCCTTCAATACGTACCTCCTTCATAAATCAAAAGCAAGGCTGCGGTATTGTTAAAAAGTATTTCATTAATGTGGTTCAGTATGGCAATTTAAAAATAAAAATAAATTATATAAAGTCATAGCTTCAGTTACTAGTGTTTGTTTTTCGATTATTTTTAGTTGAAAATCTCAAATCTGTCCCTGATGATGAATCAACTCCATCACAAGGTTCTGATGAAAGAGAGGAAACAAAGGAGGATCACGACCATAGTAAGGAGAGTTTGATTGAGAGAACAGAGAGAGAAGAACTACCAAAACAAAGAAAAGATTCACAAATACTTGAAATGAGGCAACATCATTCATACATTGAACACA
>KN882414.1:123177-144507 GCA_000934455.1 Apostichopus parvimensis | reverse complement strand
ATTATTTACAAAATGGAGTGGGTGTTGAAGTGTGCTATATTGCACCAAATTGCATCTGAGGCCACCTGGAAATGCAAAAAAAAATCCAAAAAAAGACCCCTCCCCCAGGCCGGCCATCAGTCTTCAGCCCCCCCACTCAAAAGTACTTTCCTACGTCACTGGTTTAAATGCATATTAGATAAACATAACGACTACCATTTTAGAAAAGAGACTGGTGGGTTTTGGGGCGTTTACCGGCAGTTTTGCCCGACGAAAATCGAACTTTGTCATGACAAAGTGTCTTGAATTTCCCATAGTGACAACTCCCAGCTCAAGAGTCATATAAGCTGACACCGCACAATGAGCAACTGAATAATTAAATCAATCTCTTTTACTCTCATAATCCGTCAAATTGTTCAAGTAGATATTAGTTTTAACATGTTGTAGTTTCTAGCAAAAATGTTGACATTTGAGATATATGCAACGCCAAAGATTCAAGATACACAACCTAGAGTTCGATCTAAGGCGTTATTACTGGGTGGTATTGTTCGAGATAAAATGTCCATCGGTTGTGATAAAACGTAGAATTTCGAGACCAAACCTTAACATTGCGAGATGAAACGTCGAATTAAATATATTGAGATAAAAGCGAAATGTCGAGATGAAACACCTTAAGTGGGTAATTAAGTCAACGTCAAAATTTCGACATAAAATATTGCGATTTGAAAGTAAAAGAGTAATATAACTATTTTTAGAATAAATCTTCCAGCGATATGAAATGTCAAAATAATTATAAGTTTTGGAAATTTAAAATTGCTACACCTGAAACCTTCATCCAACGGCCGGTGTGCTACTTTAAGTGTAATTCAAGTGATATGCATTGCACTGAAAATAACAGCACTTCGGACGTTTGATGAGATATCTCAAATGTATTGGTGTGGAAACTAATTACGAGTATAAATACATTTTGGTAATATGTGGACAAATGTGTTTTACTCTTACAGATTTAATGGGAGCTTGACGTTGATCATAGATATTTAATGTGGAATGCTTAGTTTCAGTTCTCAAGGAGATATACTTGCAGTAACTAACTTGTTTCCTTATTTGTACTCGCTGTGTCTGATGACTTAACTATTTTATATTTGACCTTAGACAGTGACTGCGGAATGGAATTCTTAGATTTGCTCCTCATGTTTTTCTTTTCAAAGCGAAATCCTAGTTCGACAGTTCTTCTATACTTGAAAGGTTCCACCTGTTCTCTATTATATTCTATTAGCATAGAAAATAACGTATAATATCTTGACAACTCTCGGTAGACGGGCGAATGGTTTCAATAATAAAATTGCAACATTTCAAATTTTCTGTTCTCTTTTGAAGTACAATCCCTTCTCGATAATATTGGACCTAAGAAGTAAACCTAAGAAATAACAAATCATCCGAACAAATCCATTTTGTTAAATAACTCCTTAGGACGAAGCTTCAAAGATCATGTACTAAGACAAAGCACGAACTCGGTTAACTTTGCTGCTGAGAAATGTTTGGCGAATTGAACCGAACTACAGATCATTACTGTGGTAATCTACCACAAAGAACATATTTCTTTCCATCTAATCAAGAATGATAATGTAGGAGACTTTCCTCAAATTCAACAACATAGTTCTGCAGATGACAGATAGTGGCACTCCCTCTTACATATTGATGCCCAATGTCACTTTGCAGCCAGTTGGGATAATTTCCTGATGCTATTACCTCTCTAAACTGTCCTCTAATGTCATGCTTTAAAGCACTCGTTTTGACAGTACAAACAGTTCCTAAACTTACTCGGATTGTAATGCTATTACCTCTCTAAACTGTCCTCCCATATGTTGCCTCAAAGCACTCGTATCGACAGTGCAAACAGTTCCTCATCTTGATCTGATAGAAACATGATATTCATACTGCTCATACTGACATTACGAGTGCTCTGAAAGCGTGACATGAAAGTTTAGTATAGAAAAAATTGTCCCAACTGTGTGCACTTTGTAGTCATTTAACATACTTTAGCATTTTGGGGTATTATGGTTTGTAAGATTTGATTTGATCATTACATTGTACCATTTCTATATAGAGATCAGGTTTCATATGAGTTTGTGACTTATATTTAAGATGTAGCTAGTTAAAGATGTGTAATTCTTAAAGACTTGATTTCTGTTTGTGGACATAAGAAATAAAGTTATTTTCAGCCAGAAAGGCAAAATTGTCTTTTGATCTTTTTTGGAATAAGAGAGATGTCTAGGAGAGGAAAGGTCTGCTTCTTTGAACATAATGTCCTGGAAATTGGTGTTGAAATGATCTTTTTCACCTTTGCTGGCTTCTCGCAAGAACTGGTTTGCAGCAGCAGTGTTAACAGAAATAATGGAAATAATATGAAAGTTATATATCCTAGTGCTAGTGACTGTACATTTTTGGCAAATTTAAACATTTTCGTCAGAATAAATAGCGTCGTTATTAATTTTTGAATTTAAGTGTATGCAGCATGCCTTTCAACACGATAATCATCAACTGAGAAAGAAATCATGTGAACTCTTCATGAAATAAGCAACTATTAATTGCATTCTTTAGTTTCATGACAAACACGACTAAAATCCAAATGCAAGTCAACTCTATTTTATACATAGGAACATTTTCATGTCACGCATGTCACTATGAAACCCACCTAAATCCAAGAATGACCGTGAAGATAACAATGTATTGCACATTCACTTTCTTGTCATGAACGACAATAACTTTGATATTGCTACTTTAATTTTGAAAATTCGTTATTGTACCTCTTCAATGTTGGTGGTGTAAAATTGGATATCCTGGCACACTATCTAGCTGGCCTAGGTCATCTATTATTTCACTGAACCATGCAAATACTCTTGCAAATTATATTACTGATCAATGTTAACTTAAATGTCTCAAGATTCAGTAAGGTAGTTACCAGATGTCTCCCTAACAAATAAGTTATTGAATACCTAATAGTTATTAATACATACATGGAGAATCTCAAAGTCATTGCTAAATATGAATATCTACCGATATCTGTCTTCACAGATATCCTGGATGCGCCACTGTTAGGCGTGTAGAAATGATAGTGGCTGAGTTGACCGACGCGCGCGCAACAAACGGTGTTAAACTGACTAAAAGTAGTTGCTTGTGCCTAGGAAGCCGAGTGCGACTTTAGCAAACAATGGACAGTAAGCGCAGGATTCGAGTGGTTGGTATATAATGTCGGTATTATAAGAGGTTTTAATATTTGTATACCAATAAATTAACTGTGTCTAAATTTTCGAAATTCCCTGACCAACATTCTTCATCATACTTCCCTCTACTCGTGCAATTTTGACCGGTTTGTTAGGGGTTGAAGGGTTTTTTTCTATATTGGTTGTCCATAGATGAAATTTTGTGCAATATTATGGGTATGTTTTGAAATGAATTTATTATTCAAATTCTGAAAAATTAAGGGGCTTAAAACCTTGAAAAGTGGGGCTGACGGGTATTGTGGCCCGTTACGCAGAGTTACCTACAAAAGCAATGATCCACGGGAGATGCGATGAGGTCGAACATGATGTGTGACTGGTCACAATCTTGAAAAAGTTTATGGATAAAAAAACTATTGGGAAAGACTTGGTTCTCAGGCAAAAGTGTACATCTGGTTGGTCATTTTCAAGCCCGAGAAGTGCCATTTTAGGTGATCTGGGGGGCTATCCAAACCAGAAATTTTATTGCACGCTGCGCGCCAACCAATGGTGGCGCTCCGCTTAGATAATAATTCGCACCCCTCGGGTCTGAAAATCCTGCATACGCGCCTGTATAAAATATTTTGGGGATGAAAGTTGCTACGTGCCTGAACCAAAGAAAATGTCCCCCCCCCCCCAATATTTGAAACAAATCGCCGCCCCTGCGTTGGTGAGTATGACAATATTCTAATGCTCTTAATCGATTATCTTCCCCACAATACATAGGATAAGTCCACTTTTATGCTAGCATAGTTTCTCCTACACATGGAAATATACTAACCCTTATTGACATGTAGGCCATATGGTGTGTAGTCAGGGCATTTTGAAAACCTAGTTTAGATACTAATGCAAGATTTTGTACTGATGGTTAAGGCCTTGTACTCGTCCTTACACCAACAAATATGCGCATGCTGTTGTATTCATACGGCTAAGGTTCGTATCAACTAGTTTTGATTGTTCTGTTTATAATAGTAGAATGTAACTTGCTTAGTCCCAGAATGCTTTGAAGTTCTCCAATGGCACTAATAGCACCGTCCCTCTCATTCGTATGGCCCACGTTTGCACCCAACTTTCATGAAGCCAGCTCGTTATGCTCAAACGTTGAAGCTTTTGTATGCGCAGAGAAGAAATTGGAGAACCAGCCTAAGGTATTTGCCAGAACACCCAAGTTCTGCCCAGATTCCTAGAGTAGACACAGCAAATGTAGATTTGACCAGTTAATAACGTTTGGGCAATTTTAGTCTTCCCTCTGTTCCGCTGTTCGCTCTATGGCTGTGGTTTTCCTCTTGTAACGAACTGTAAAACTAACGACGATTGATTTAAAATCACACAATAATAACATTGTGAAATAAACTCTTGATCGGGGCAAGCAGGTCATCCCAGGTGCAGCAGTGATAAGGAAACCATATAAGGAATGCCATATGTTTCAAAAATGTCCAAAACAATATGAGTATATCCAAACTGATATAAACATTTTGAAACTAATATAAGTATGTCCAAATATAATATGAGCATGTTTAAACTAAGATAAGAGTGTCGAAAGAATATATGAGCATGTCCAAAATATTGAAAGAGTGTCGAAAAGTAATACAAGGGGGCCGAATTTAACTGCTTACTTCAATATTGTAGTGAACATTTTGGCGCTTAAAGTTACGCCATGTGTTGTGTTGGACACAATGGTTCTTGGTAACTCACTGATAGTCACAGCACCGTAGGTCCGCTTGACCACTCGCGCTACGAAACAACTCAACTCATATTATCTCGAAAATAATATCATTCTCGACCGAAATATCATTGAAATATAAACACATACATTAAGAAGGTAATGGGTGAACTGTACAACGTCTCACTTTTCGCTTCATATGCTGTTTTTGTTTTCAGCACACCAAAATAGATCGTTCGATATGTAGAACATATTGCGTCACTTCAAACGCCTAAATGGTTATTACAAAGTTGAAGTTAGCAGTGACATTCGACATATTCACATACTTTTTCGACACTCTAATATTATTTTGGACATGCTAATATTATTTGTGGACATACTTATATTAGTTTGGACATGTTTATATAAATTTGGACATGCTTATATTATTTTGGACATGCCCATAGGCGTAGGAGCCTAATTTGATTTGGGGGGGCTGTAACGACTTGCCCGAAAAATATAACCAACATTTTTCGCGCGCTCCGCGCGTGTTCAACATGTTAATGTGCATATCATATAGGCATTCATCGGTTATTACATCACATGCCGCTAACCAATGAATGCCTATATGATATGCACATTAAGTTGTTGAACGCGCGCGAAGCCCGCGAAAAAAAATGGTTATATTTTCCGTGTTATTACCCTTCCACATGGTTATACTTATTGGGGAAGTCGTTACAATAATAACGATAATAATAATATCAGTTTAACCATTGAAAAACACATTGCAAATTATTATTCTTTCAGAAGGTGCCCGAAAAATTCTCAGCATATTGCCCGAATTTTCACACTAAAAATTAAGAAACACACTACAAATTATTCTTCTTTCAGTAAGCGCCCGAAAAATTCTCATCATAAAGACCGAATATTCACACAAAAAAATGAAAAACACACTGCAAAATATTCTTTTTTCAGTAGGTGCCTGAAAAATTCTCAGCATATTGCCCGAATTTTCACAAAAAAAAGTGAAAAACACAACTGCATTTTTTCTTCTTTCAGTAGGTGCCCGAAAAATTCTCAGCGTATTGCCCGAATTTTCACAAAAATTTTGGGTTGGGGGGCTGCAGCCCCCCCAGCCCCCCCCGCCTCCTACGCCTATGGACATGCCTATATTATTCTGGACATTTTACAACAAATGGCGTGAATTCAAACGCCAAAATGTTCACTACAAATATGAAGTTAGCAGTTACATTCGGCATGTTCATATAATTTTTCGACACTCTCATATTATTTTGGACATGCTCGTATTATTTTTGGACATGCTTTTATTGTTTTAGACATTTTTGATACATATGGCATTCCGTCAATAATCCATTGACGTCCGGATATCTCGGAAACAATCGTAAAGCGTGTTCAAAGGAAATCACTCTTTTTCAAAAGACAATCTCCTTAGTTGACATTCTATGCACAGAATTCCACTGCATTGAATAATATATCTCGTGAACGCCGTGCTGTCCAGGAGCATGCTGGCTACAATGATTGTCAAGTGGACGCTACAACTGCTATTACTTGTGGTTATCATTGGGAAGATTCAAGAAATATATGGTAAGATATATATTTAATACAACATATCTTTTACAATACCCACCTTATAGGAAACCTTTCCATTTACAAACATTGCAAAGATATCAGTGGATTTTGAATCTGTAAGCCAACCTGTGTGTGTTTGCATAGTTGGGCCTGTGTCCTGTTTATACTAATACTGGGACGTAAACGGCAGGTGACACCAGTTCAACACCTTGCCAAAGTAAGACTTATATCATGTTGTGAAAATACTTAAAAATGCACAGGTATCATTAGAAAGAAATGGTGAGGTATAAATGGTGAGGTATCATTAGAAAGAAATGGTGAGGTACTAATGGTGAGGTATCATTATAAAGAAATGGTGAGATATAAATGGTGAGGTATCATTAGAAAGAAATGGTGAGGTATCAATGGTGAGGTATCATTAGAAAAGAAATTGTGAGGTATAAATGGTGAGGTATCATTAGAAAGAAATGGTGAGGTATCAATGGTGAGGTATCATTAGAAGGAAATGGTGAGGTATCAATGGTGAGGTATCATTAGAAAGAAATGGTGAGGTATAAATGGTGAGGTATCATTAGAAAGAAATGGTGAGGTATCAATGGTGAGGTATCATTAGAAAGAAATGGTGAGGTATCAATGGTGAAATATCATTAGAAAGAAATGGTGAGGTATCAATGGTGAGGTCTCATTAGAAAGAAATGGTGAGGTATAAATCGTGAGATATCATTAGAAAGAAATGGTGAGGTATAAATCGTGAGGTATCATTAGAAAGAAATGGTGAGGTATCAATGGTGAGGTATCATTAGAAAGAAATGGTGAGGTATCAATCGTGAGGTATCATTAGAAAGATATGGTGAGGTATAAATGGTGAGAAATACGTCAAAATAAAATTCGCCTTCTCGTTCAATAGCGCAAGAATGTGTCGTACGAAATGAAGTCCGCGCAGGACGGACCTGTGAAAGAGCATGCAAATCAGATGGAACCTGTAGGAAACAGAACAAGGAGTGTCAGTGTGATGGCCGCTGTGGTGCAAGCTGCCTCAAGAAAAGTAAGTAAGATCTGAAACATCTTATCCGAGAGGCGACTTCAGGATTCACTGACGATTTACGGAGCATTAGTCAATACTAATGGATGAGTCAAAACAGGTCAGTTGGCATTGTTCGATAGTATTTTGGAAACACTGCAGGCAACAGCATTCCTTCACGGGCTCACTAAGCGACCTCTTGATCGCCATGTAAACAACATTTTGACACACTGTATGAACATAATTTATATGCTCAAGTCACACGGTTTAACTTGAAAGCTTATCAAACAATAATGAACTATGCACTAGTTCCTTTTTTTTACCTGTATCCGACAAAAGCAACATCTAATTATCTATTTAATTGTTTATTTTGCTAGACAAGTTTCAATGTTCATATAAAATGTCTTATTCTGCAAATCAATGTTCAACTAGTTTAAAAACCTTTATGTTTAGAAGTTAATACGATATAACACAAATTGATCTCCACGGGGTATTGGTAGCGTAAGTGACTTGGAATTAGGTATGAAAAACCTAAAAATGCCTTTGCATGTACACTTTTTGGAGGGCATTGCCGTTTACATTGGAATCATTGTTGGCCGTTATCATTCAAATATACCTTTTAGCTAGATACCAAGGAGAGACTTGAGGTGGGAAGGGGATGAATCAATAGGAGGCAATGCCTTATATGTCACCATTAAGATAGTATCGTCTGTAAGGGCTACGGTGTGCGTAAAGTGCGGTAAAAGGCTATTAACAAAATGAACTGGAGATCTCCTTAGCGGAGAAACACCTAAATATTTCTTTCTGGACAAAAGAAACATTAACGAAAACCACTATTCATTTAGTAATGAAATTTGTTTATCAATTTAATTTAACATAAGTGATTTATCTTAGTTAAGATTCTCAACCATCATATTGAAGTTTATACCTGAAACATGACATTAACATCTTATTCTTTTCCCACATAGAATGTCCTAGCATCCCGCCTATTTTAAGTGGCAGCAGTTCTGTAGATCCTCCGACAAGAACCATAGATGCGATTGCCACATATACCTGTAACCATGGTTACAGTTTGGTCGGCAATGCAACTAGGGCTTGTCTAAGCCATAAACAATGGTCTGGAAATCCACCAGTTTGCCAACGTAGCGCAGAAGTGCATTGTGACATTTTAAATACACCCGACAATGGACAGGTCACTTATGATTCAGAAACAAGGATAATGGGTACTGTTGCGAGTTATCAGTGTAATGTTGGTTACACAAACGTGGCTGGAGATCAAGAACGTACATGTGAACAAAACGGGCTATGGTCAGGCTTACCAGTCAGCTGCTCACAAGGTAGGAATTGAATTACCGTGTTGCATTTGTGATTGAACTCATCCACTACCTCCTCCCAAGTAATGAGGGATTGCCTCAATCCGTCTCTGTTTAGCTTCAGTTGTATTACGTGTGATTGCTTAATTCAGCCAGTATATTCATTTTAACCAACATATAGGGTCCATGTGAAAGCACTAAGAATTTTCTTCTAAAGAAACGGAAAGTAGGCAATCCATTGAGTTGCAGATCTCATTCATAAAATTTGGGTATATAAACAGTATCCTTTAACATTCATTAAAACAATTAATTCAATAGTCATTAATTCTCGTATGTATATATGTCACTTTCAGTTATTTGCTATTTTGGCATGTGCACAATAGTCAAAAGAACAAATTATTTTTCAACAATTTAAATTTGAAGCAATTTTGTTGAAGGTATACGGACACCTATGAACATTTTGTCCTAATCACTCTAATTGGCATGATATATCTTGAAAATAGCTGCAACTTCCATCAAAACCCATCAAAGATTGTCCACTTTATAGGTCTTTTCTCAGTTCTAATTTTATGAATAAACAGTTTATGATGCACATTGATGGTGCAGATGGAGTGGCTGCCTAATTTTATGTTGTTTTATCCATTTGTTTTCACAACAAGGACACTGAACACAGCCTAAGGCGATATTTTGAAATATGTTATGTCTTCTTTAAAAGAGGAACATCACATTATACAAATGATAAATATATAGGCTCGTAATTAGGGGTTACGCTAATAAGGTCATAGTCATAGTTTGCACATAGTTAATGAGTTTCCTAGATTTGTCAAAAGTTCAAATGTGTATATCTTGGAAACAAAAAAAGCTTTTCGGTAAATTTCAACATAATGTGAATGAAATTATTAGCACACACAAAAAAATGTACTGAATATGGGTAAATTAGCTAGGAGTCCTTATTACTTTAGCAATGAAAACCCAGCAACCGAAATCTAATATACCGGTCATTTTCGGGCAATTTCTGAACGTAAAAAAAACTTTGACCAACTTTGATGCCTTGGCCTTCATTGGCCTCCACTGACTATGTGACCTTTGGTGTTTACATTAGCTAATGCAATGTAAATATCCTACATGGATTTGTTGGGTTCGGTTGCCTGCTCATTGTTGTATTCGCTTAATGGTCAAACTGCTGGTTTGGGTTATTTGACCTTTGACCCTGAACGTAATAATTCAATGGGAATACGACATCTCAAGTTTGAATTCCATAGACTTCATGTTGAAGGAAAAGTTCCAAAGCACGTTTTCGCAAACATTTAACCAAACTAAACATTTGACATCCTTTGATGACATGACCTTTGGCTTTTAAAATCGAGTAATGTACTGTAGTAAGATAAGTTGGGCCATATCTTTACTTTGGTATAAGTGTAAAGGCCAAACTGCTGTTTTTGTTATATTAATTTTGAACTTTCATCTTAAGTCCTATGACGTCATTAGTCACGCAAGTTCTACAACCTATCCAGGCACATACCAAACAAGTTTGAGGTTCACCGGCGTTAAAGTTAATGAGAAGTTTGCGAAACACGTTTTTGCATGAATTAATTCGCTACAATCTTGCAGAGTCTGATATATCAAATGGATGTGCGCATTTCAGCTATTTTGTCATTTTCATACACTCATACTGGCCAAAATGCTGTTTTGGGTTCTTTGACCCATGACATTTAACTCATAAGTCACAGAGGCGGTGCATCCAATGCCCATGTCCAACACCCACCGCATTTGAAGTCAATCAGTAAGATATTGTTTAGAAGTTCGTGACACAACGTTTTTTGATCACACAGATACCCCAACACACCCAAAATAGTTATGTCGTCACGCCCGTAGAGAGGATGATATATTGAGGCTGCCATTGCAACGATTTCTATGGAAATGTTGATGTCCCTGAGTAACATTAGTACATGATACATTAGTACACTATATATTAGAACATCATAGTACTGGCGGTATCATTAGTACATCATTCACAATAAATCATACATGGGTACAGCACAGTTCTGGTAGTATCATTATAACATCATAAATCATACATTACTACATCATTAGTACATCATACATCATACATTAGTACATCAAAGAACTGGTATAGTATCAGTATTACATCATACATTAGTACATGACAGTACTGGCGGTATCATTAGTACATCACACATCACACATTGGTACATCATAGTACTGGAAGTACATTATTACATCATACATCATAAATCATACATTAGTACATCATAGTACTGGCGGTTTCATTAGTACATCATACGTCATACATCATACATTGCTACATCATATTACTGGCGGTATCCTTAGTACATCATACATCATATATTAGTACAGCATAATACTGGTGGTATCATTAGTATATCATACATCACGCATCATACATACCTACATCATAGTACTAGTAGTATAATCAGTACATCATTCATCATACATTAGTACATTATTGTACTGGAAGTATGATTAGTAATCATATTATACATTATTACATCATAGTACTGGCGGCATCATTATGACATCATAAATCATACTTTAGTACGTCATAGCTCTAGCGGTATCATTATTACATCATAAATCATACATTAGTGCATCATAGTACTAGCGGTATCATAAGTACATCATACATTAGTACAACATTGTACTGGCAGTACTATTAGTACATCATACATTAGTACATCATATTACTGGCGGTATCCTTAGTACATCTTACATTATTACATCATAGTACTGGCGGTATCGTTAGTAAATAATACATGATACATTAGTACATCATAATAATGGCGGTATCATTAGTACATCATACATCATACTGGTAGTATCATTAGTACATTATAAATCATACATTAGTACATGGTGGTATACTTGCGGTATCGTTAGTACATCGTACATTAATATATCATAGTACTGACAGTATCATTAGTATATCATAAATCATACATTAGTACATCATAGTCCTGGCGGTATCAGTACATCATATATCATACATTAGTACATCATAGTACATCATACAACATCATACAACATTATCAGTGCATCATAGTACTAGCGGTATTATAAGTACATCATACATCATACATTAGTATATTTTTATACCATTATTAAAAACAAACAAAAATCCAAAATAATATTGGCGTTAGTGCCAATACTGCATGTTTCATTAATATTGTTTGCATAATTCATACCATTTTGCTTATAGCACTGGTATATTGAACATGACCTGATACAACGCATTTAATTTCCCCAAATCCGCTAATTAGTCTAATCGAAATGGCTGTTTACGATATCAGTATTATACAATCAGGTGCAAGTCACATGTAATAGATATTGTATTCTCATTAGCAGAGAATACAGGTATCTTGCAAAGTGGTATAGTGTGCTGCAGCTAGCTAAAGATTTATGGAATTAGTTCGTTTGCAAATTCAGAAAAGGAAAGCCATCACAATTTTTCTGTTTTCGAACACTTTTTCATGTTGGAAATAACTAGTAAAATATTTAAAGCATTGTCTCTGTATATTTATTAAAATTTCTATTTTAAGTTAAATTGGAGATAATGTGAGACTTAATGCAACTATCACGTTTCTATTAGTCTGACGGGATTGTTCCCCCTTTTTTCATATACTTACCATGAAGGAAACTGGCTCCATTTTTAAAGAGGACTTGGTATAACACAACAGAGGAATATATGTTCACTGGCTCGAAGCCGGTTGCTTGTTTATGTGTGGTATAATCCATACCAAATATTTGTCAAGTCTGAAAACAAATGCAGAGCTTCTTTATTGAAGGTGTGTATGTTATCATGCCAGTCATAATTTAACCCCCTCATTATTTAGGCTGGGAGCGTAATATCACTTGAAAATTTTTGCTTACTTTTGCCCAGAATTGAACCAAGAATCCTGGTGAAAGTTCACCAGGATGCTGGTAATATTCAACCAGGAAGTGGGTAAATTATGACGATATTTCCTCGTAAAGGTTAACCAGGACCTGGTAACACTTAACCATAAATTGGGTTAATTATGACAATATTTCCTGGTAAAAGTTAACCAGGATCCTGGTAATATTTAACCAGGAATTGGTTAAATTATGACAATATTCCCTGGTAAAAGTTAACCGGGATCCTGGTAATATTTAACCAGGAATTGGTTGAATGATGACAATATTTCCTGGTAGAAGTTAACCAGGTTCCTGGTAACATTCAACCAGGAATTTGTTAAAATGATGACCATATATCCTGGTAAAAGTTAACCAAGTTGAAGTTTTGACGACATTTCCTGGTAACAATTGACCAGGATCCTGGTTAATTTATTTGACCAGGATATCCTGGTCATTTTACAGGAATGTGTAGGTGCAGGAATGTGTAGGTGGCATATTGACCCGGAGCCTGGTTAAGATTTAACCCCATCCTGGTGAAATTTAACCAGAGTGTTTTTAGAGTTTAGTACTGACAGTATCATTAGTATATCATAAATCATACATTAGTACATCATAGTACTGAAAGTATCATTAGTATATCATAAATCATACATTAGTACATCATAGTCCTGGCGGTATCATTGGTACATCATATATCATACATTAGTACATCATATATCATATACACATTAGTACATCATAGTTATGGCATTTCCAGTCTACCAATTAATGATGATAAGATCTTTATCCTATAAAGTATACGTGCCTCCTGAATTTCTTGCAGTAATTGCATCTGGGTTTGTAATGTTAGTGAAGAACACACTTGCATATTATCATCAGAGTAAGAATACAACCTTGACCTTTGCTAGTTGACATTCCTTAGCCTAACATATATAAATTAGTTAGTTATGTTAAACACACAAGTGAGATTCTAGCTACTGTGAATCATGACGATATCGTGTTGGAATGATAATAATGAGAAATGAACACACAACTGGTGGGCAACAACTTTATGTGACACAAGCGCTATTCTCAGCAAGACATCTGCCAATAGGCTACTTTGAACAGCGCATAAAATGTTCTTGTTGAAAGTTTATGATGAATGCTATTATATAACTGCATATTCATTAATATTGAATGGGAGTCAGAATGATTGGTTAGTTAGAATGAAACGAGTATAATGGCGTTAATGGCGCCAACATGTCTAAGTGATCCTATCAGACACTTCAGCTGCCCTGGATTCACTGACATTAGGTATTAACCTCAGTATCGATCCGGAAGTCTAATGATTTGAAAGGAAAACATCACTTTGGCAGTTGCTCAAAGCAATGAACTCACGGATAGGGACCTAACACTGTATGTTCGTATGTTTTGATACTATAAAATAATAACATACAATCTATGACTGCGAACACATCATTTGTTTATTTTTTTAAATTTCTTAATTTACATGTATTTTTTTCTTTATAATACCTAATAATGAGAGAATATAACGATAAATCGATGAGATATAAATATCAAATGAATGAAGTTATATTTCTCGCCTTCCAGATGAAGCGTGTGCACGTAACGAGGAAGAGATTGTAAGACAAAATAGAGGCTGTGTGAAAACCTGTACAAGTCACAATGATTGCCGCGGTAATCGAAAATGCGTATGTGACGGTGCCTGCGGACTTTCTTGCATTCCGACTGGTATGTTGCAACGTGGAGGATTGTTGAATCCATTGAGAAAACTTTTGAACAATACTAGACATACTAACAATTAGATAACGTAAAGGTATGGATAGTATGCCGTATGTCGTGAATGTTATTCGGTATCGGTTCCACCCTCTAGCAATGCTGAAAGTATATCACAAGTGACGTTCCCAAAACAATTCCTATGGACATGGACACGAATTTTCATTAGTACACAAAATATACTAATTGAGATATTTTTGTTAAGCGGTGCACACAAACGTATTTGTTGATCATGATTTGAATAGCTTCTATTTGAAATATTTTGGAGGTTATACCAGTACCCTTTAACTCACATTAATTGTCCTGTATTTGGAGTGGCTGTTTACAATCAATATGATATGTGTTTCTGGTGTTCTAAAACATTAAATTGCAATGCGTCGTTTACATGATTCCGACAGTGTGTGGCATGAAATTTAATGAGATTGTACGTAACCGTCAATCTAAAACGTCAACACTTGAGTTTCTTATACAGAAGTGCACTAGGCGATCAGTGATGTTTTTCTAACACGGGATACAATGTTGCATCTAGAGCGAAGGATAATCATTGAATTAGATACTGAAACACATAATTATGTGAACTTTTCAAGTAATTCTGTGCGTTTCGAAAAAGGAAATACATAAAACTGTTCATTCTGCTTATCTGACGAACCATGAAAAATGAGAAGGTTTCACCAACTAGGTTTGCCAAAAACGTTTCATTAATTAAGAAGTTAATGATCGAAATTAACAAAAATGTATCCGCTGAAGAAAGATTTCATTCATGTTTTGTGTTACGCAATGCCTCTTGATTTAAACAAGCCAATGAAAGAACGCATTGTAATGAATATTCAGTACCAACGAAGCTCTCCTTGCTCGAAGAACAGCTGATCGTCGACGCGACTAGTAGACTAGTGGCAATAATAATAAGTGTACAAAAGTTAGCCTATGGTCACGCATACTACTGCACTAGATATCACAGACCTTCAATCATTTTCACAATATTTCCCTGACTATGCCATATAGCGTAACGTTATCAGAACTAGGTCTCTGACTAGGTTACTAATATTATTCTAAGACCTAGACATCTAACTCTAGTACTAGTATAAGTTTGCTAACAGTAACAGTTAACTCAAGTTCTAACCGACGTTCGATGAAGCTGGTAAAGGGAACGCTGACTTACCATCTTTATTGTATATTCAATTCAGCAAATATCTTGCTTCTGAAGTCCTATAAGACTTAAGTCAAAGAGAAAACAACAGCCTACCACTATCTAACAGGATTAACGTGTACTTTATATGCCGTATGCATACATTGGCAGTGCAAAACACAATACAAGGCCATCAGGCAGTTATTTTTATGACAACGAATGTGGGAGAATCCCGCAAGGGCTTATGGATTACATCATCACGACGGGTGACTTCCAATTCGACATTTTAACTAAAATTTGAAATCTAAAGCTAAAACCTGAATAGTATGCATATGCTACACCGGTGATACAGTCACTTGCTAGTTTTGCACATTGATTATTACATTACTATAACTCACATAGGCTATATCTAGCTCTTATAATAAGAATCGTTTATTCAAAATTGCTTTCAAACTTGTACCGTTCTTACGCCGTTTCCGTTAGCTTCAGCAACTATTAATGTCAGTTTCAGTCATTAAAATTTCACCCATGAAAAACGCCGGTGGTACATCGAAACATGAAAAACAACATAACATCAAACATTATCTTATGTTTTGTTTTCTGTACGCACGTATATCACTTTAATATTAAATTGAATGTTTAAAGTGTGCTACTTTTCACACTCAACACTTTTAATTCGCTAAAGCTGTAAACTACGAAATATCTAGTGCTAGTTTGTAAGTAAATAATCAGGGTGCAATTTTATCCAATTTTTCTCACCAAATATTTGCAGACAGAGATAATTATTGCCATGCATTGCCGATACGAGGCCATAACTTTACCTTGACGATATTACCAGAGTCGAGGAATTTTGGAAGCATTGCAACCTACTTGTGCAGGAGAAACTACGAACGGGTTAGAGGTGACGAGGTGCGAGAATGCCTGGGCAACGGTGACTGGAGTGGGTCACCTACATTGTGCCTACCAAAAGGTTAGTTTAAATCATTTTGTCTTTCTAGAACGGTCTTGCATATTAATTTTCACAAATGACAGTATGAAGAATATGACTAAATGTTGGCTGTGACTCCAACCCTCGCAGTCCAACCTAGCCAAGACCGGCTATAGGTTTCAAACATGACAGTATAGTAATTAGTAGTCCTCAAAATTTATGAGGAGGTTTGTGGGTAGTTGGGATATAAGAATATCTATAAGGAGTGCGCAAACTTTGCCTTGAATGAATTGATTATTCAAATGATTGTGAATCTACAACAGAGTTAAACGCTGTCTAAACGTTCCAAATACTATTTTTGGTTAGATCGATGTGGGCCACCACCAGAAGTTTCAAATGCTCGGCCAAGCGACAATCGCGAGTTCTATGAAGGGAATGATTTCGTTTCGTACAGTTGTGATCCAGGTTACTATCGTGTTGGAGGAATTCTGCCTGTACTTAACTGCCAACGAGGAAACTGGACTCTCCCTGACTTTACTTGCAGACGTAAGCCACTGCGTTGGGTTTTACGTTTGGGGAGACTTTATTGAAATTAAATACGGACACACGACAAGTTCAAACGAAGATCTATATACATTAGATCTACAATGAGTGGCATCTTTATAGATATGGTCCTTTAGACTTAGCTAATGTCAGTCTGAAAGCAAATGCAACCAGAGGCTGTTAACTTAGATGTTTGCAGAGATTCATGTTTGTATATTTACATTTTTTTGAATACAAGCATCTCTCTGCTCTTAGATGACGGGTAAGGTTACTTGAAGTCAAAATCTTATGCGTTTTCATGTACATTAAGTAATTGTAAGATTATTTGGCAGTAAATTCAAAAAGCGTATATGTTTGATGTGGCTTACGTCAATATATTCGTAAGAGTGTAAAGTGTGATAAATCCGTCATACCGCACAACAAAAAAAAGATTGTTAATTTTGGCATAGCTTCGTTCCTGCTTTATTATGTATTGTGGTGTAATGATAACGTGAATGCACAATTTACTTTATTATAGTGTGGTTATGGCCTCATATAGAAAAGTCCCAAATAGGGCACTCAATTCTCATTAAATGAATATCTTGATAAGAGAAGAAAATCACTGACACGTTTATTTCCCGATTTTGTAGTTGTCAGATGCCCATCTGTCCAAAATCCTTTAAATGGCCAAAAGATTGGTTATGACTATTCATATGATAGTGAAGTGGCTTTCCGATGCAATCTTGGTTACATCCTAGAAGGTGACAACGAAATAATGTGTCTGACAAACGGGAGTTGGTCGGCAGCACCGCCGACATGCAGAGGTGAGCAACATATAGTGTGTTAGTCACTAATCTTTATAAAACAATAGGAATATTAAGAAGGGAGTGTTTTAAAGACTATGACTTTCTGGAGACTACATCTGCCATCGGTTAAAATGCAAAACATTGAAGATATCATGCAACATTTAACATACATAGCACTATTCTGTTGTACAATATAATAAGTTACTGTTACCAGTTTTGATATGATTCTATTAGAAACATTTCAAAGACTTGTACAAACCGTTTCAGATGCAGACGTTTATATACGATTCCTTTGCTTTCCTGTAGCGTCTTAATCGGTCAATTATCACTGAAAAATCAATCACCTAGACTCATTCTAGTTTGCCCACTATATATTATAGGTTATTCCTGATTGAGGGAACACTGATGATAGATTGTACACTGTACACAGGCATATAAGAGGTTATTCCTGATTGAGGTAATACTGCTGATAGATTGTACACTGTAGGCCTACACATGCATGTAAGAGGTTGTTCCTGATTGAGGGAATACCGCTGACAGATTGTACACTGTACATAAGTATCCAATAGGTTATTCCTGATTGAGGGAATACTGTTGATAGATTGTACACTGTACACAGGTAAACGATAGGTGATTCCTGATTGAGGGAACACTAATGATAGATTGTACAATGTAAACAGGCATAAGAGGTTATTCCTGATCCTGCTGATAGATGAGGAGGAGAAGCCTTCTATAGGAAGGAACATTGGTGTGGTCTAGTGCACCCGATACTCATATATAGTCAGTAACTACTGGTACCACCTGTAACCCATGTTACCGTGTTACGAACACAACGTAGTTATTACTGATGCACGATTGTGGGACATGAACAGTAGTTGCTGTACCAGCTATGAATATCGACTGGAAGCCACACCATTTTCAGATATCTCTCCATGATTTTAAAACACAAAGAATAAATGTCCGCAAGTTAAAACTTCCCGGAAATGACCGGAATCTTCTTTTCTACTTTCTTTGAAAACAAATTTATGTGGTGGGATGGTATAGCCGTCACATAACATCGCTCCTGCTGTATTAAATATTATGGTGTAATGATAACGTGAATGCACGATTGACTTTATTATGGTTAATTGTGGTTATGGCCTCATATAGAAAAGTCCCAAATAAGGCACTCAATTCTCATTAAATGAATCTCTTGATAAGAGAAGAAAATCACTGAAAATCACGTTTATTTCCCGTTTTGTTAGTTGTCAGATGCCCATCTGTCCAAAATCCTTTCAATGGCCAAAAGATTGGTTTTGACTATTCAAACGATAGTGAAGTAGCTTTCCGATGCAATCTTGGTTACATCCTAGAAGGTGCCAACGAAATAAGGTGTCTGACAAACGGGAGTTGGTCGGCTGCACCGCCGACATGTAGAGGTGAGCAAAATATAGTTTGTTAACGCACTGCCAATAAAAATGTCTTTGCATTTTTAATTATTCATTCATCATTCATCATTAATCATTCATCATCGTCGTCGTTGTCGTCATCGTCATCATCGTCATCGAATGGTCGTCATCGTCTAGCTTGTTGTATTCAATAATGACGCACTTTAATAGTTTGAAATATACAAATTACCAATTGTCAATTAAGTTTCCCTATTGTTTTATATACCTAGCCATTGTAATGTTTAAGAGCATGCTTAACGATGTTTTACGTATTTTGGTCACGCTTTTAATGATTGTCGGTAATTTGATTAGTTAAGTATATTTCCATATTATTGGCGCAGTTTCTATACCTATTTCCAGCAGTCGACTGAAAAGAATGGAATGCATTTCAAGATGCGTTGCCTATAATAAGTTGCCTCTTATACTTACACTTGTTTAAATACAAACACAACAAGTACTAAATACAAAGATCTTGAAGAAATAACTCCAAAACATTTGTTTATTCTTTCCATTGAACAAAACAAATTAACGATTGCGCTTATATCATTAAACTAACATGAAAACTGTTTCTGGAAGTGCAGATGATTTAAAAATTTCACTTTTAGGGACAAGCTAGTACACTGTCAAGTTGGGTACGTTTTTGTTGCTGGGGTAAAACCATGAAATTTCAAGAAGTGCGTAATAATAGGTATATTTTCATATTAAGTATTGTTATAAACTTACAGTACGTTTACTTACCACCACCATGAAATTATTTAACCTCACTGAGGAAATGACTGTTGTTGTTATTTTAATGTTTCCTCCCATTGATCTTGTAATTTATATTGCATTAAAACTATTTATGCAATGGTTAGTCAAATAGTAATAGTTTGCAGTGCAGTAAAAGCAGTGTGTCTGTTTGCATGCATACATTGTTGTACATGTGTACGTACACAAAGAGTAACCATAACGTCACTAGAAGTGGAGAAATTCCATATTCATGAACATAGTCTCGTGCAATCTACAAAATGGATTCGCTGGGAAATTTGATAAATTTCAAAACCTGCCGAATCATATTGGGATATCCAATTATATTAAGGGCTTTTAAATATTTCTAAAAATTATATACATTGGTAAAATACATTAGTAAACATTGAAAACTGGTTGGACTATTCTAATGGTACTAACTATACTGCATGAAACAATCTATTGTTAATGGTAGGGAAAGCTATACTGTATGCAACCATCTCTTGTTAATAGTAGGGACATCTATACTGTATGAAACAATCTCTTGTTAATTATAGGGACAACTATACTGTTTGAAACAATCTCTTGTTAATGGTAGGAAAAGCTGTACTGCACGAATAAATATATTGTTAATGGTAGGGACAGCTACACTGATGAAACCATATATTGTTAACGGTAGGGACAGCTATACTGCATGAAACAATCTCTTGTTAATAGTAGGGGCGGCTATACTGTTTGAAACCATCTGTTGTAAATTGTAGGGGCGGCTATACTGTTTGAAACAATATCTTGTTAATGGTAGGGACAGCTGCACTGCACGAAACAATCTATTGTTAATGGTATGGACAGCTATAGTGAATGAAACGTTAATGGTCGAGACGGCGAAAAGAAAGGAGTTGCCTTTACTTTCTGGCTGTTAAATGGCAGACGGTGATTCTATTGAGCTACGATATCAGTTAGTAGTGTATTGGCTTGAATTGTGCTCTTTATTGTGTATTCTACTTTATAACATTTACCTATTTTAACGAAGAAACACCGTCAGACATTCAGGTCAGCTTGCGATGCTCATCGAAAGGGTAACTTAAGACTTGATCCCACAAACACTTACAGAGAGGCATTGATTAACGAAATGGCTACCCTCGCATATTCCATGTAATCGCACATGGCAACTGCAAAAGGTATTTATTGTTAATAGCCAAGTCCAATAAACCTTTATGTAACTTACATATCTAGACTCTCTTCGCATATGTGTCTACGTCATAGTAAGCCATACATTCGTTGGTAGTGTAAAGTATAAGGTAC
>KN882414.1:94501-107959 GCA_000934455.1 Apostichopus parvimensis | reverse complement strand
ATTTTTCACTGGGGGGGGGGGGGCTGGCGCCCCCCCAGCCCCACCGGTTCCTACGCCCTTGGTGTTAATATACCCCAACCCAACCCCAACCCCCCTCCAAAATGAAGGGATGAAGAAATTAGCGAAGAAAAAACTAACGATACTTAAGACAATGATACCCTATATCCCTAAACACTTTGAAGCTTGACCACAGCCCACTAAGCTCTCCCATTATATCCCTAAAGACATTCAAGCTTGACTACAGCCCACAACGCTCTCCCATTATATCCCTAAAGACATTGAAGCTTGACCACTGCCCACTACTCTCTCCCATTATATCCCTAAAGACATTCAAGCTTGACCACAGCCCACTACGCTCCCCACCCCCATTATATCCCTAAAGACATTGAAGCTTGACCTCAGCCCACTAAGCTCAAACATATCATTAAGACATTGAATCTTGACCACAGCCCACCACGCTCTACCATTATATACATAAAGACATTGAAGCTTGACCACAGCCCACTACGCTCTTCCCCAATATATCCATTAAGACATTGAAGCCTGACCACAGCCCACTACGCTCTCCTCCATTATATCCCTAAAGACATTGAAGCTTGACCACAGCCCACTACACTCTCCCCTATTATATCCCTAAAGACATTGAAGCTTGACCACAGCCCACTAAAGACATTGAAGCTTGACCACAGCCCACTACGCTCTCCTCCATTATATCCCTAAAGACATTGAAGCTTGACCACAGCCCACTACACTCTCCCCTATTATATCCCTAAAGACATTGAAGCTTGACCACAGCCCACTACACTCTCCCATATTATATCAATAAAGACATTGAAGCTTGGCCACAGCCCACTACGCTCTCCCCCATTATATCCATAAAGACATTCAAGCTTGACTACAGCCCACTACGCTCTCCCATTATATCCCTAAAGACATTGAAGCTTGACCACTGCCCACTACTCTCTCCCATTATATCCCTAAAGACATTAAAGCTTGATCACAGCCCACTACGTTCTCCCATTATATCCCTCAAGACATTGAAGCTTGACCACAGCCCACTACGCTCTCCCATTATATCCCTAAAGACATTGAAGCTTGTTCACAGCCCACAACGCTCTCCCCCATTATATCCATAAAGACATTGAAGCTTGACTACAGCCCACTACGCTCTCCCATTATATCCCTAAAGACATTGAAGCTTCACCACAGCCCACTAAGCTCTAACATATTATTAAGACATTGAAGCTTGACCACAGCCCACTACGCTCTCCCATTATATCCCTAAAGACATTGAAGCTTGACCACAGCCCACTACGCTCTCCTCTATTATATCCCTAAAGACATTGAAGCTTGACCACAGCCCACTAACCTCTAACATATTATTAAGACATTGAAGCTTGACCACAGCCCACAACGCTCTACCATTATATCCCTAAAGACATTGAAGCTTGACCACAGCCCAATACACTCTCCCATATTATATCCCTAAAGACATTGAAGCTTGACCACAGCCCACTACGCTCTTCCCCATTATATCCATAAGGACATTGAAGCTTGTTCACAGCCCATTACGCTCTCCCCCATTATATCCCTAAAGACATTGAAGCTTGACCACAGCCCACTACGCTCTTCCCCATTATATCCATAAAGACATTGAAGCTTGATCACAGCCCATTACGCTCTCCCCCATTATATTCCTAAAGACATTGAAGCTTGACCACAGCCCACTACGCTCTCCCATTATATCCCTAAAGACATTGAAGCTTGACCACAGCCCACTACACTCTCCCATATTATATCCCTAAAGACATTGAAGCTTGACCACTGCCCACTACTCTCTCCCATTATATACCTAAAGACATTAAAGCTTGACCACAGCCCACTACGTTCTCCCATTATATCTCTAAAGACATTGAAGCTTGACCACAGCCCACAACGCTCTCCCATTATATCCCTTAAGACATTGAAGCTTGTTCACAGCCCACTACGCTCTCCCCCATTATATCCCTAAAGACATTGAAGCTTGAACACAGCCCACTACACTCTCCCCTATTATATCCCTAAAGACATTGAAGCTTGACCACAGCCCACTACGCTCTCCCATTATATCCATAAAGACATTGAAGCTTGACCTCAGCCCACTACGCTCTTCTCCATTATATCCATAAAGACATTGAAGCTTGACCACAGCCCACTACACTCTCCCATATTATATCCCTAAAGACATTGAAGCTTGACCACAGCCCACAACGCTCTCCCATTATATCCCTAAAGACATTGAAGCTTGATCACAGTCTACTACGCTCTCCCCCATTATATCCCTAAAGACATTGAAGCTTGACCACAGCCCACTTAGCTCTAACATATCATATAGACATTGAAGCTTGACCACAGCCCACTACGCTCTCCCATTATACCCCTAAAGACATTGAAGCTTGATCACAGTCCACTACGCTCCCCCCCCCCATTATATCCCTAAAGACATTGAAGCTTGACCACAGCCCACTTAGCTCTAACATATCATTAAGACATTGAAGCTTGACCACTGCCCACTACGCTCTCCCATTATATACCTAAAGACATTGAAGTTTGACCACAGCCCACTTAGCTCTTCCCCATTATATCCATAAAGACATTGAAGCTTAGCCACAGCCCACTACGCTCTCCCCCATTATATCCATAAAGACATGGAAAGTCTTCGAAATTCTACTTAGTTTCCCAAAATTGTAACTATTTTTCTCACGATTTTGTTTACGTATTCGAATATTCATCGCGTCTTGAACTGTTGAAAGTTAATTTCGACACTTCGTTAGCGTCTCAAAATTTCGATTATTATACTCTGACTACGACTATTTCCTCAAAGTGTTTACTTCACAGCAATTTGCTAACGTTTTGTGCCAAAACAATTTCAACTTTTAATGCAAAATTTGGCATTGTTTCTTTTAGAATAAGTCGAATTCAAAATCTTCCCTGGTTATATGAAATATTGATCATTCTATCTCAAACTTTCCACTGTATGTACAAATTAAATTCGATCCCAAGGAGGCGAAGTGAGGAAGGGGGGAGGGGGTGGTTGGGGTGGGTGTGGTGAACATTTGACAAACGCATGGACCTTAATCTGTGGTATAAAAGTTTCACTTTCTTCCTATTTATTTTGTAGTGTATCTTTTCTGCCTCTTTTGGTTCACTGTGTACGTGCTTAGTGCTCATAACCAGCAATCTGTTCGGAATGATTATTTTCAATGAATGTCAAGCTGTCAGGTTAGAGTTTGAATATCAAACCATATCGATAGCCTTTATCACCTTTAAGTAAAGCACCATTTATTGGCTTACACAAGTAACATTAAAATGCAGGGTCCGAAAAGTTCCTTTCGATATCTTCAAATTAAACCACTTCTATTAGTTTGATCTACGATCATAAATACTTGGCATAAAAAGTAATTAAATCTACAAGATTCGAATTCAACTGCTTTAAAATTTATTTTAAAGAAATGACGTTACTTTCTTATCATCATCAGCAAAATGTCTTGCGGTGGACAGCATGGACTACTTAACGATTTTTTATGACGGTGCATCTTCTAGAGAAAACGAGTTCGATCCTGATACGGAGCTTGAAGTTTCCTGCCGAGATGGATTGTTCCCCGACAGGACCGAATCTTCTATTTGTCGAAACGGACAGTGGTCCCCTAGCATTCCAAGGTGTTCAAGCGTAGGTAAGCCCTCAGCTGTTTTACAATAGATGGTACAGTTTAAATGTTATAAAGCAGTAATGACCACAAAGTAAGATTAAACTAGGGATATGTCACGTCTGAAAGCAGTTTAAAGTAATCTTGTTAATTTGTAGCTAATTGGTCCAATAAATAGATCACAAATCGCTGTCCCGCAGAACTATTATAACTCATAATGCGATATGTAATTTTCATGGTTGACAAAATACAGCAAGTGTCGTATACACATCTTTGCTAGTTTTAATAGTTTGTTTTATATTCACACCTCTGTCACATCATGGAGACAAAATGACAAGACCAACGAGTCGTTGTACCCCGTAATTACATCATGCTGTACGCAAGCGCTTATGTAAGGAGGCTACGTGTAATCATTCTTCTGTCAGGTCAAAACGTTTGGATATCTGACATATGATACTGAAACTAGGAAATTTGAGAAACCGAGCTTGTAAGACCAACATAGCGATCATAATTGCGACGCGACTTTTTCGAAAGTTGCTTTCCAATGAATTAAAACCTTACGTAAAAATTTCCATATCCATCACGATAATTAAATTTATGCGTTACTGTTACAATGTGGTAGTCGGGAATTCGTAATAATTTTTAAAAACGCCCGAAGATCTATGAAGAAACGACAGAAAACATAATCTACAGCTACTGTCTTTTTGTCGATTTTTTCTGAAAGTTTTGCGTTGATACTAAATTAGCGATATTAACATTAAACATTTAAATAATACAATCTGCAGAGTTTCCAATCAGTTGTGGCCTCATCCAACTATAGGGATTGTATTACCGCATATGAAGTCGTTAACAAGCATTGATATTTCACCATCACTTCCCGTCAGCGATTGTAACTCGATCAAACAGTGTATGATTGTTTAAGCTCATTGTTGAATACACTTATTGCTACACCACATTATCAGGTATTGTCGATAATACCAATGTATACGTATATTTCCATAGCAAACTGCCAACCAGTACTTGATGAAGAAGGCAGAGAAATAGAATATTTTGATGATCGGTCATACGTCCACGGATCAAACCTGACAGTTTTATGCGATCATGATGACGACACTGTTCTTATAGGAAGTATGACATCAAGATGTGATAATGGAACTTGGAATCCTCCCGTGGGAAAATGTCTTGTTAATGGTGAGAAACGTTGACTCTGTACTAAGAAAAGTACTTGTCAGTAATATGATTAACATTTTAATGTATCCACTTACATATAGTCTGCTTTCCTTATTGTTATAAAAGATAACACAAAGGCGCAATCTATGCATCACAAAATAAAAAATACCGGAAATTCAGAAGGTATTTTCATTGTTCGGAGTATTAAATACAACTGCAAATCCATATATATATACATGAATCATTGTTGCGTACTTGTCATTCTTTGAAAACGTATATCATGTGTTGAACCTTTTATTGTCATTTTCAGTTGCGAAAAATAAGAGAGCAAATCAAGGAACGGATGCGTACAGAAACAGTGGAGCCGACCTGGCAGTAAATGGCCTAACAGTTGAAAATGGAATATGTTCACAAACACGTGAGTATGGCAGTGAAGTGGATTCGTCGATTTGAATTTGTATATTGATATGCATGTTTTAACAAGACGCATATGCTAATGTGTATCTATTTCGCAACATCTAACATGATGTTTAAATCTGAACAAGACTGCAAAACATCTCACGGATATCACCACACATGCACATCGTGGAAGAATGGACTAACTTTGATGTACATTACACATGTTACCAGTCATTCAAATAGTTGCATTTAAATAAAAAATAATAATATAAAGTTTCGACTCTCTATGAGCAGTAATATGTTTTAAAACTCCACATTTGGAACGGTTTTGCTTGTGAAACCTAGCAACTACGAAGAACTGCCGCAGTCACTGTGTAACTCAATAACCCTTCATCACAGATGACTGCGCTAGAAATGAAATTGTGTATGACTCACAGGAGCAAGAATTGGAGATGATAAAAACACAAATGTGGAGTGGTAAGAGCCCGTTCTGGTAGGAAAGATTTGAGACAAGCTTGAATGAGAATACGGTAGTTTAGTGGTGTCTAACATAAGGTCTGGTCTGTTCCTTTCATTTGGATAGGCGGAGATACAGTAGTTTAGTGGTGTCTAACATGGGGCCTGGTCTGTTCCTTTCATTCGGATAGGCGGGGATACAGTAGTTTAGTGCTTTATCACGTGAGGCCTAGTCTGTTCCTTTCCTTTGCAGAAGGCGGGGATACAGTACTTTAGTGGGGTCTAACATGAGGCCTAGTCTGTTCCTTTCATTGGGATAGGCGGGGATACAGTGAAGCCTCATAACACTTTGATAGTTTGACCAATGTGCGAAAATATGGTTTCATTTGAACGATCTTTTCAACGAGCTGTAGAAATATACCAAATTATGACTGCATTGTGTAAATTAAAATGGCGTCTTGTTGCATATTTGCATACAAAATGTTCATAAAATATCATAAAACTTTTGAAATTTTTGAAATCTTCGTTTATTAAAAGTTTGGACAGTATAAATATGCAATACCAAATATTCCTCTTATTCCACGACCCTATTATTTTGTATGAATAATCTCATAGGTTTCATTCCATACTATAGATATGGAGGTTAAGAACCTATACCTGTTGTTCTATATGCAGCATGTAATAATCTATATAACTTCCTACTACACGGTGTTACGTTCATGTTACTTTTTCTGACATTTATATCTTTAAAATGTTTTTACTCAATGTGGCAATCTCAATGTAATAATCAATTATATTTGTCCCTTGCCACGTAAGCTTCGATTTATGAACGGAATTACTCAACACCGATGGAATTAAAATCCAAATCTTGCATCTTAGTCGATAATATTAACAACTTAAAGGTTTGGATAAATCGTTTATCCTTCAAAATCAGGCGACTATATTCATGCGACTTAATACGTTTGACTCAGTGACAACGTTTTTACTATTTTTGCACAGTAATACTCTGGCATTAAATTTGATGTCCTCATTGACGGTGTTATTTGTTACGACATATAACACAAGTAGATGGTTGAATAGACTCACCCCTTGCCCCCCCCCCCCCCTTCACACAAACATATAAACAAAATTGATGTAAATCTTTAGAGTTTACATACGATTTCCAGAAGCAAACAAAAAATAATTGTATCAAACTTTTGACAATGAATCAGAATTTATTCATATTATTAAAGTTATTATCTCTATTTTCAAAATACATTCTACGGGAATTGCTCCAGAACGTTAATAAAGACACTGTTGCTCATGTCGCAGTACATTACATCACCCAATTGACCAAAAACTAACATTAAGATTGAACTGTTTTCCATTGCTACATCGGACTGTAAAAATTGCTACATTGATTTTCCTTTTTGTTTTTCTTTTGTTACAGAAACAAGAAACCAGTGGTGGTTTGTCGACTTGGGAGCCAATTTTACCGTGAGAGAAATAAAAATTTATCACCATGGTAACTAATTTACTTCACTCCTCTTTCATCTGACTCCAAACATATGCACTTCAATCTTCTGAGACTATAACAACTACTAACATTCTTGCAATGCGCCCCTATTATCCTCTACGGGTCGCTACCATCTTCCTTCCAATTTACTATTCCAACGCGTGTTCTGGCATGCATGGATTGCATCTATTTTGCAGCGTTTCGAAATTGTTTTTAAGAAGTCGCAAGATTCCCAGAACTTCCTCTCTTCACCTACTAGAAGCACTGAGTTGAAAATTTCCTTTTTTTTTAACATGTCTTTTTCTCCCGGTGACGCAGCGTTTCATAATAACGTGTGTGTAGGTACCAGTTACGCCAAGGCGTAATTTGTAACTCCCCGCACTGGGGGTATAACAATCCGTGACGTGTTTCTCAGTCCTACAATTCTGGAAAAGGTTTTGATGTATGGTACACCTGGCCAAGTAGTCTCCGACGTGAACGTTTTACCACGGTGTACGTACACTGATCGCTCTTTTTCATAAAGTTATTTTTATAGCAATCAGAGTTTCATTTATTGTTGTAATAGTCACGCCCTATTTCGCGCGCTAGCTAGGCCAATTAGCCTAGCGCACTAAGTCTTCACAAGTACTCTAACGACTGTTTGTACTTACTGTATTCAGAGGACTGGGATTTGGAATTTTCCCCGGGATATTTTTAGGTAGCTTTACTGCTGTCAAAACGTTGTGAACGCATAACAATAATAATAATCTCTATCCTTGATGCTAGATAATACGGGGCTCGCGGTGTGCCCTCGTGAGTCTAGGAAAGTATGCTGCTGGTCTATGAACAGCATAGGAGAGCTCTCCCCGTTCTTAATTATGGGTGCAGTCGTGCCATGTTAGGCTTCGAAACATCGAGTAAGTGGGACCGGCCACTACTGCAGTATCCAGATGTTCGCGTACTTGGATATCATTTTTTACTTCATATGTTCTTGTCATACCTAAGATGTAATCTGAAGAAGGCAGCACCGATCAAGTGTGCACAATCTTTCGTTTTTGGCCGGGGAGGACCCGTGTGCTCTTTTTGTCACATCACGTCCGAAAATTGGAAGAATTTCGACTTTTGACGTCAAAACATTCAGTCCCAAATTGAGCAGCTCCGTCCCTCATCCTCCTACAACCCAGCTCCGCAGAGAGATGAAGAGCTCCGACAGGCTACCTGCAGCTTGGTCTCATCCCTGGTTGTCGCAAAATGGAGTTAAAGTCAATCGGGCATTGAAGTGAAGGGAAAGTGTAACACTAATAAGAGCAAAGGCAATCTCCTCCACCTAAAGCAGAGATCAATTAGTTAAAGCTATTAGGGTCAGGAACGCAATTCCCCAACATGAGTTGACAGACAGTACGAGAAGACCGAAAACGTCTCCGGACCTGAGCTCATGGAGTAGCTATTACACTTAGTTGTGTATTATGTACTAGATTTATGGTCGAGCAATTATATCTTCGTACTTAGTGTTATGCGTCATAGGGCGTCACACTGAAACACTTGTTCTCACTTACGTCAGTCATCGCCATCGTTAGTCATCATATAATTATTTTCTCTTTGCCTTGATCTCTCCGAACCACACATAACCCAGTAGCGCCTTGCATAACGGTGAACGGCAAAGGGCTATTGGGTACAAAAATGTTATCAGCAGTTTTAGGCTAGGTAGAAAGGAGAGAACATGATTTTGAGACAGGCAGGTATCTTCTTTCGTTAAGACCCAAACCAGTAAGCTTCGGGCGATGTAAGATGTCGACTCCTACAGAAGTAGTTCCACTCTTACAATGTTAACGGTTTTCTTTCAAAGCAATTGTGAACTGCTCATCGCCCCTTGTGAGTTGTACCTCGAATCATATTGTGTACAAATATCACAGCTATGAATCTTAATTCATCTTAGAGGACCTATACAGTCACGCTAACATCAAAATGCCTAGTTCTATACTCTTCGTTGTTGCTTCATGCCTTCTGATTTGGCATTTTCAAAAATGAATGAAATAAAACAGTAAATAACATCTCAAATTTGAACCATCAGATGATCGGAACACACTCTTAAATGCAGAAGTAAGAGTTGGACAGGAAGCAGGATCTGCAATAAATCAAAATACCCTCGTAGGTCGTGTAACCGATGTCAGCAGCAATCCAGTTAGAATTACAGTGAATGGAAATGTTGAAGGTCGCTTTGTCAGTGTGAATCATACTGGATCATCCGATCCTCTCATATTATGTGAAGTTCAGATCTTTGGAGATCTATTAGGTATTTATTCCTCTTCTTTCGTCGTGCTGTCACGATAACAGTATCACCACTTATGCATGGTAAAGCTGTAGTCAAACTTTAAAATTAAACATTCTATAAAATGTAATAAACAAATGTAAGGGAAATTTCGGTGATATCGTTGTAGTTCAATTCTATAAATAAATACAAACGTCAAAACACACTGCCCCCCTCCCCCCTCCCCATGCAGTCTCACTTGTTTAGACATGTCTGAAATGTAATGAAGTTTAAAAACTTGCTTTAAACGTAATTCATAATGCGTCAGATTCACCATGATTATATTCATTACTTCATTTCTCGTCAGGTGATCCATGTGACAATGGATGTGTTGTTCCTAGATCATTAGCGAACGGTAGATATAGTGTACGGTCACGCAATGTCGCTCGTACAGTGGCTCCTGGTAGCTGTATCACGGAATCATATTTGAGTGTAGAATGTAACGCTGGAAACATTCGCTATGGACCCCACTATTATAGGTGTGAACAAAGGACCGGTAAATTAAATAATGACAATACAAGAGTGAGACTTTCAGGTTGTGGATCAAGTAAGTGTTGTTATTTACTGACATTTCGTTATAAAATTATCAAGTTCTATACTGCTTTCTAAAATAATATTAATCTTAAGAAAATGACGGTACACTATCGTGATGTCTATTTAAACCGAAAACCCGCCGAAATAGTCACGCTTTTCAAATGTTTTTTTCCCTTTCAAAACGACGACGGTCTTTGCCGCCTTTGTTGACAATCGTTCGTGTCTTCATTCGTGTTTGTAAGCACTTCTTGTCTCAGGTGTTATAGAGTGCAGAAATTGAACTTTAGAATGTAGTTGACACCCGACTTTCTAAAACTAAGCTAAATGATTTGTGTGAAGAATGAGTGAAGATTAAATGTGGTTAGTGGGTGTTGTTGAGACTCCTGATTAATACTATAAAGGATAAGTTGGTGTCGATTAATTGATAACTTTGTCATTAGAATGTATTTTTGATTCGGTTGTGACCCTCTCTACTATTTTGCCCGTGTGCATCTTCGATTTTTTTACTTTGAACGATAATATAAATGTTTAAATATGCATCTGAATGGTAGACCACTTGGAAAGTCAATGGCCTGTAACTTCGGGATGTGTAAAGCTTTTAGCGAACGAAATATTGATCTTTTAACATTAATAAACCTTTACTCAGTCTGAATATATCTGGAATATATTGTTTATTGATACGTAGGTTGCCCAAGGCCACAAATCAACCCCAATGTTCTTTACTTCGTCGAGGAGAACAACGATCCGATCGGCGATCGCACAGCGTTCAATCAAGCTGAAGAGATTTATTCAAAGTGTGAAGATCCAAGATATCAATTACATGTTGGCTCAAACAGAAGGCGATGCCAACGTGGAACATGGACCGGCGGCGAATGGACTGGTAGTGCTCCAAGATGTGGTAAGGAAAATTGTATGAACACAATAAAGTGCATACACACATGCATCCGCAAGTACATTGAATGTTATTGTAAGGTATTTTAACACTGCTATAATATTAACGTATCCTGTTTTGCGTGCTTGCGACGAAGATTCAGCTTAATTGCCGGGCACGATTGTGCTTGAAAGACTTCCTAATGAATTCCGATTTAATCTAGCGTGGACAATGGTGACCCGATGAAACATAAATTATTCACGAAAACTGAAATAACGGCAAAGACTTTTTCAGCACAGTGATTTATCTATGGAAAGCATCAATATAAAACAGACTCTGCCTCTTTTTTTGCTCACTCCTTGTTTTCTTGTTGGCTGTCAATCAGTTTTCATTTTCGCTGCGATAAATGGTAAAAGAATGATTGTTACATGTTCTATATGAAATGGACTTCAAATACAAAGTGTAAGACTCCAAAAATTCAAATATCTATGAAAGTCGTAAACGCAATTTCAATAACCATACATTTCTTAAGAGTTACAACAATTGATGTGTTGAATTAAATCATCTATTTCGACTCATATCTATATTTTACACCAAACACGGACGATTTCATATCAATATATTAACAATATTTTACATTGCACTGTACCCTTCTAACCTCATTATGAAGCGTATTATTAAATCATGGTTTCTATCATGGTTGCCTGTCGGATAACATATAAATACATGACTATTGGTGCGCAATAAATTCATTTAAAGTTCAAGAGGTCCCTCATTACACTTGAGACTGTTCTTGAAATAGTTCAACTCCTCAATGTGCATTTAGTTGTTTCATTAAAATCTGTCTTAAATAATTTCTATAAATAAACGGAGAAAACAAAATTCTTATTATTTTTCTTTTTATTATTATCATTATTATTTTTATTTGTTAATTATTATTATTATTATTTTTTCTCCGTTAAGTTATCGTTCATCATCAATGTGATCAGAAACGTGCATATGATTTGTAGCATCAATTCTTCAATTCTTTTAATATGTATATTACACGGAATTGCACTTTGCGAGAACATTTACAAGTAGCAAACAGATAGGGTAAAAGGAAAGAGAATCGAAGAAAAGCCTAATTGAATAAATCAGGACATAAGGAAAAGGCGTTCCACAGCTCCACAAAAGTAACTTTATATTTTCTGCAAGTTCTCAAATAGTTGAACTTTTCAATACTAATTATGAATTTAAATTTAAAGAAAAACTCATCGATAATTGGATTTCGTTCATTTCGTTTGCAATCATAAATATAGTATTTCATATGAAGTATGAGAAAATTGTAGGGATGTCTTTTCCCGTTGTTGTAACCAAAAAAGATATCCTGCTTTGAAAAAAAAGAACTGCTTCTTAAGGAAGTGCTCAATATTCTCAGTTTCGATGTTACAAAGAGTACAAAGATCGGAATCACTTTTACCCATCAATGAAAGAATTAGCCTAATCGTCGCAACAATTCTATGAATAAATTTGAACTGAAAATATTGAATTTTAGCCTCAGAAACAGTGTAATAAGGCATTTTGAAAAAAAATGATGCCAGTCTTTGGACGTTAAATTAGTGAAGGTCGCATTCCATTCTTTCATTTTTTTCCATTGATTAAGAATGTTCAATGCCTCCTTTAAAGAGGTTCTTCTATTATCGAGTAAAAGGGTTGTGTCATCAGCGTATGGTCCTGACTTCCTTATTTTTGATGGTAATCCTCTTTTGAAAGCTAGTGCTATAGTGCTAGTGGGTGAATGTCTTGTACAAAAATACTGGTGCTTGTGTATGTAACAACGGTTTTTCCACCGGCTCTTTTTTTTCCGTTGGAGAGAGGGGTAAGGCAGGGATGCCCGCTGAGTCCTTATTTATTTATTCTTGAAGCGGAAGTTTCTGCATTAAAAAATCGAAAAATCATTATAAAGAGGGATTACCATCAATAATAAGGAAGTCAGGATCATGCAATACACTGATGACACAACCCTTTTTCTCGATAATGGAAGAACCTCTTTAAACTGAGACTAGCCTCAGGACTGACGATTAACTTAACTAAATCAAATCTTTTTCCGCTAGGTCTGCTTGTCTCTCATTGTCCGGCTTTTATTCAAGAGTTTAATATCAGATTCACTCTTGGGCCCGTGAAGTTATTAGGCATTTCTTTTATTGGAAATGATCTCTTCCGTTGATATATACCTAAGCTTTCTCGTCTTAGAAAGTGCTTAAGTGTTTGGGCATGTAGAGATCTGACCCCGATCGTCCGTAACGTTATTGTCAAAACGTTTGCATTGTCACAGCTTGTTTTGCTCTTTCAGGTCCTTCCAAACCAAACTAAGCAAACTGATTGATTCAATTAGGCTTTTTTTCGATTCTCTTTCCTTTTACCCTATTTGTTGGCTTCTTGTACATGTTCTCGCAATGTTGTTCCATGTAATATACATAAAAAAAAGGAATTGATGTTACAAAATTCTATAATTCTATAATTCTATAATTCCATAATTCTATAACTCTATAATTCTATAATTCTATAATTCTATAATTCT